>LUCH01000033.1:175297-238921 GCA_013368495.1 Paragonimus heterotremus | reverse complement strand
TTATCCTTAAAGCCCACGTCACTACAACCAGTAAGAGCGTAAGCAGACACAATGAATAAATTTCTGAAAGTCTTGCGTCTAGAGTTGGTCTCAAATGAACCTGCCAAGCGGACAGCACAAAGTTTACTGTTAACAGGAATCCAATCTATAAATGAGGCTGCAGCCGTCGAGCTAAGGACTATACCTACTTCAGCCTGACCTGTAACAGCGCCTGTGGAGTCACCCGAAGTGTATAACCAATATCGGGTAGACAATACGGATGCTGTTAGTTCCATACGCTGACTACTGTCCTGGTTTCTAGTTTCCGAGATAAAGCAGACATCGACATGCAATGAGTCTAACGTTCGTGCAAGAGCGGCCTGTTGACCTATCTGTTTTAGAGTGTGAACGTTGACGGCACCTATATTAATCCGCATTCTAGGTCTAAGCAAGGGACGAGGGAGGCCTGAAGCTAAATGGCAAGAGACGGAACTTACCAGCTCAGTGTTAATACGGTTAGCTACATCTGTTGTGGGACTTGTGGAGTAACTATCAGAAATGGAGGTTGTGAGGGGCCTGAGAACTAAATTTGATAAGACAGTGGGGGAGGTGTCAGCAGTAGCATGTTTTCGCCTATCCATCCTGCTGTATGCATCAGATAGGGCGATCCGGTTTATACTGAAAAACAACCGATTTAGTATGGAATAACTTGTGTTGTTACTATTCATGGCTGTATGTAGGCTGAGATACTGCTAGGGCGTCCAAACCTAGACAGGAGAACGACTGGGGTTCTCAACCAAAGCCCTTGGCTAAAAAGCCTATACCACGAGGCAGCGAGTGGGTGGCATTGTACTAGAACTGGTACATTTTTCGGAAAAAGATGCCAACCTTCTTCCAACTCCCAACCTGGAGAACCAGACTTGTCAGATATCTACCTATTGGCCTGCTTGGTATGAGTGATTCTGTCGGTGTGGTGGCCACATCGTCCAGTTTAGCCCAATAGGTCATCCAAATGCGCAAGCCATCACACCTCGTCAAGGTCCAATAGAAGCTGGTCGATAGAATCTAAATCGGTAACAAACAAGCAAATGACTCATTTTGTCTTCTGAAAATTTTGGCAACTGCTGCGTACTAAAAATTATCACACACGCTACCAATGCTTTTCAAAACAGTCAAAACTTACTTGTGATAGCCAACTTAGGTGGCTGAGATATCCTGGATATTTGAAACAGTTATGTCCCCCGATAAATTTAGAACACGCAAGTAGAATTACGTAAGATGTACTCTGCAGAGACATTTCGACCGATCTCTTCGGTTACGATACGCGGACTATGATCAATTAACATACATCAATTTAAATAAGTGTAAAATAAGAATGAGTCATCAGCTGCGATAGAAATAGCATATAGTACCAGTCACGTTCGAATGGGTCATCATTAGTTAAGAACAAGCGAACAAAATTCAAAATTCAAACTGGTCGAGTGAGAAACTAACGGTGCAGACAATGTGAGTCTTACAGTAAAACACGCTGAAATAAACGGGAACTAATAGGCAGTCCAACATAAAACTTAAGACAAGAGAAGGAAATAAACTTAAGTAAACGGTACAACCAAAACATTCGAGTAATAACAACACTTGACGAATGATTGCAAAATCTTAACACCATGGTAGTGATAGGTTAACTACCATTTGCTTCTGTACACAAAGCGAAGGTTTGTAGCGGTGTATCGCAACGGCTTCAGCGAAGGGCAAAGTGTGTTTGTTGATTGGGCGATACAACACACGAAAAGCCTTCTCCACTTGAATTACGTGTCCCGTTTCTTCCAAATGCCGTGTGATAGAAGACTGAGCGGCGCCGGCTTTGATGTTCGTTAGCCATTTGGGAATGTGTTCCGAGACACGTGTCCCAAGCGTTCTCACCGTTCGGCCAATGTACTTGACTCCACAAGTACAAGTGAATTCATAAATAATGTTGGATGTGGCCAGTGAGTTGCTTGGGTCCTTCCTCGGTGTGCAAGGCAACCGTGTCATCTGATTGATTAGTCTTAATTCTGCCGCGTTGTACGCAGCTCTGAGGGCATACTTCAGTCTACGTTGAATGAGGGTGGTTACATCCTCACCCTTGTATGGCAGTGTTATATACACGGGTTTGCGGGACACTGTTTCTGATATTGACCATTTCAACCTTTCTCTAGCGTATTTCGAGATAAATCGCGCGGGGTATCCATTGTGCACCAGTGTTTGGTGGATAAAAGCTGATTCCTCTTCGATCGTCTCGGGTGAGCAAATTCTGTGAACCCTACTGAAGAGGGTTCGAACGAGGCCACGTTTGAGCGATGTTGGTGCAAAACTTTTGAAATGAATATACTGTCCTGCCCAAGTAGGCTTCCTGTACACTCTTCTCGTGATGGATCCATCAGCGTTCACAGACATTTCCACATCTAAGAAAGAAAGTTTGTTGTTCTCCTGGATAACCAATTCCTTTTAGTAAAGGTAGTATAAAAAATAGATGAAATGTGAGGTTTTATTGTTTTTAGTAAATAATCCATTTTAATGAGTTGGTCTGTTCAAGTTTCATCTTCGTCAATTTTGTCTTCTCATGAACTCACTGTTCACTATTTTCTTAAATCTCGATTTGTGTCACAGGTATATCTAACTTGATCCTAGTTAGCTGACGCCATAAAAACCCCAATATGTCACAAGTCAACAGAGTGTTGCATGCAGTTTCCGAAGTATTATGTTCAAGGTGTGGGTATGTAACTGGTAACTGAAGCTGGTTGACGTGGAAACGGTGTTTGTCTATTTCAGTAACAGAATACAGGTGGTTTGTTTCCGTTGAACAGACCGCCTTCGGCTACACAAGCCAATACATTATCCCTACGAAAAATGAATGACCATGTGTTTTCCTCACATCTTTAAACACACTGTACTGACTCTCCATGTATAAACTGGCATAAACGACACATTAGTAAACCAAAACACTGTGGGCATAATGTTAGTTTGGACTATCTGAATACCATGTCAGACTTAATCAGATTGTAATAGTTGTAAACAGTATGCGGAAATTTCAACAGAAAAACGTATTTTGTTCTTATAGTGGGTATGTTATGTCTGAAAAATTTTCAACCTCGTAAACATTATTATTCTCCACATTTTAATTTAGTTAATCTGAAAGAAAATAGAATGCCATAACTTTATTCTGTATAACTATATACCGAGAACCTATTACTGAGCCAGTGTTAAAAAACCCGCGCTTTTTCTACTGTAAATAGTTGGTTGGAGCATCAAAAATGTCAATTTTTACGCAGAAGGTCATTCGAACATAAAGCAAGTCACTTTATACACCGTCGGACATTTGTGCAGTGCACCTAACTTGGTTCAGCTTGCTCACTAAGCAGAGAGTCTAGAGGTAATCGGTTTTCACTTTTTTCATCAGTAGACCGTAATATGTGATATGAAGTCGACAACACTTGGCTGATTACAGTTTTCCCACGCATGTAAAATTTCTTAGCCAGTTTCTCTCGAAAAACACTCAATTTCAGTTCCACTGTTGCTAAAGCTCTCCAGTAGTGCTCACCACTGTAGCTACCGGAATTTGAACTACAGCCAACCTTTTTACTGTGCATTCCTATCAACCACTGCGAAACTAAATATATGTTAGCGCAGCCGAATTCTCACATCTGAACACGTTAATATTTACCTGTGGGTGATGCTGAACACTCACATCCTGTAAAGGCTTGAGCCGTGGTTTAAGCCTTAATCGCGACAGTGTATATAGCGATGACGAATCTCGAGGCAAGTGAATTACATCACTAGGGCTTCTTGACAAAATAGATCTGCCAAAACTAACATTTCAGTACAACAGTTGCGTTCAACTATTCTCTGGTTTTAGTGTCTATCGACCAAATACTCTACAACTTGCCACCAACCAGCACGTTACTGAACAAGGTTACCGGTTCGAATTGTCTCAAATTGACTGGAAGGTTTTAATCCTGGTCTTCACAGTAGTATCTGTTTTCTCTCGAGACGACAGGGCGGTTAATCAAAAGCGAATGTGACTGAGCGTCCACAGACGATGATAAATCGGTCGAGCCCAATGTGAGGTAAATGACACAGTGGTCAACAAGGCGGCCTCATCAATGCCTGGTCATAGTTGTAGTCCCTGCCGTGGCAGGAATATGCACGACTGACGAGCTCTAATTTGAGCGAAACTCGAATCTAGCGCTTTTTTTCGAAAGTCGACTGGAATGTCTATGAGACTGCGTAAAGCTGCGATCAATTGTGGGTGGTGTTCAACTTATGTGGAAAATAAATTCTCCTGTTACTCATCGCTTACCGTAGTAATTGAAAACAGACCTACTGTGTCATTACTCGAGGCGCCCGGACAACCTCGACATCAAAAACAAGCCAGTGTGGGTGAGCATTTACTTATAACAAAGCAATCGTGCTAAATATAGGCTGATGAGGTCGTGTATAACGCAGTCGTTCCATAAGAATGAGAAGCGAGTGCAAGTGTTAGTCGTGGCAAAGTTGTATGTTACTGATTAATCATCACTTTCTAAGTGCTTTGTATGTGCAGGATGATTACCCGGAAGGACTTCAGATTCCAAAAGTTATTAAGACAGAAAGCGCAATTTAAGAGCAAGGCGCAAAACAAGGTCTGCTTGATATTAGCAATAAATACAAACTTCATTAAGCCTATCTGGAAAATAACTGATAGTTAGTGACCACGTTTAGGTTTTCAGTGACTTGTTTTTCTTAAGTGCTACAATCAGAAAACTTTTAGGTTTTATCACGACGTTACTATTTCTGAAAGAATAGCAATGGAAAGCGGTTGGCAAACGAAGATAATGATGAACATTGTTTCATAAAACCCAACAGGAAGTCCGTTCTGCACTACGATGTAGGCTGTTTAGCAGAGTTGATAAACGGCTTTCGTACCACAATGCCAGACGTTGATGAATACCACTTATGAAAGGATGACATTCGGATCAGTTCACATACGCACAAAACTGTACATAACTCACCAATATTTGAGGATACAAATATGTCTTACTAACCAGCACCTTTAGTTATAGACTACAAAACTCAGTACCAAACATTCGTCATGTCTACCTATTTAGCAAACGTATATGAACAAACTTTGCTGGTCATAAAAATCATCAGATTCCTGATAACCAGAAACTGTCGTGCATAACTATATTAAAAATTGAAAGCACGTAGACTTACAGAGAATAATAATCTAGTTCTGTATCTAACAGTCAAATGTGCTCACTTACTGAACAACCTGGTACATAAACCGTTATCTGCATTATAGAGCTGTCAAGCAACTTCGCGTTCTTGCAAGCAATGGATAGGTAAAATTTCAATGCAGTAATAATAATCACTTGTATTGTATGTCAGGTTGATTGTCAGTTCAGTTGCTGTTTCAATGCTGTGTACATAGGTGGAACATATCGGCCTTTGTATCGACGTGTGACGGAACACATCCAGCTGTGCTCACCAGCAGAAATGTCTTGGTTTGAAACTGGTCGGGAGATCATCGCAACATCTATTATCAGATAAATTTTATCTAAAAATCACCTGGTTGACGCGGCCAAGTTTCATGTTTGAACATCACTCATTTGATCTCAGCCAGTGCATTCAGGTAGAATTTCCAGACGGTCTATTTCGATGGAGTCGGCCTGCATAAGTGATAGTCATCGTGTGGACTCGGCTGGTTACATTCATTGAAAGGCAGACCGTTCTACCATTGACCATTCTATTGACCGAACAGTCCTCGAAGTTGTAAACAGATTAGTTAAATCTATATACTCAGATTTTCATAAATCCTGTTTCTTTCAATTACATTTGGACATTACTGGCTATGCTCTTATCGGATCAATTAGACCCCTGCATCTTTGTAAATGTGTTTAGTTGTTTAGGCAAAAGTGAATAGCTGGCGACAAAATGCGCCACTGATGAGTTCCATCAGCGAAACCAGAGCACAGAGCTTGTTCTCGGGTAGGGCCGACCGAAATGTTTACTGGAATCCATAGTTGTGTACATCTGACTGTAACATTTGATTTGTATAAACCAAAAACCTTCTAATCACTACCACTCATTCATGGTAAGTGGGCAGCAGCTGACTCAGCAACACTCAGTAGGTCGACTCAACTATTAACCATTTCGTTGCAAAAAGAGGTAGTATAACCGAAGCTCGCTTTTAGCAAATTTAGTCGGTGTTTCATATCATTGTCAACACCGAGAGTAAAATGATGGTCACGCTTTAAAGTGACAATCAGTACAATGAGTCGCTGGCACTGGGTGCATTGTCTCTCAATGTCTGGTGAGAATGAGACTCGAAATTCGAATTTTCTATCAAGCTAAAACTGCTCGAAAAGGTCGGTAATATAGTTAACCGAAGATGAATCCTAGAAATGTATCATTTTAGCAAACATAAAACTGACAGCTTGATCAACAAACAGTTGTGTCTGTGGTTCTGATATAAATGGTAACCTATCCTAAAATCGTCTGCAAATTTGTACAGTGACTTTAAACACTGACATCCTCATTTGGTGATAGTTTCATTGCAGTCAGTTTATAAGTACTCTCGTGTTTGGCCTAAAGTTGAAATAAGGTGTTGCAATTATCTGCACTAATGCGAATAAAAACACTCCACTCATTGAATGAGTAGCTGCATCTGTTCGAATGTTTACATATATATATATATATATATATATATAGTTTATGAGTAAACATATGGAGGTGACGATGCATAACTGTGGGGTAAATATATGGAGGGGAAAGAAAGTCACCACACTAAGTTCCTTTTTTTTAACTAACTTGCGGACAACAAACTATCTAATGTACATTTCGTATAAACACACTCATCTTTACTGTAGACGTAACGCTAGAGTTTTATCGCAGTAATAGATTCATCTCATGTTTTTGAATAGTCGGGATAAAGAGAGCGTTCAGTTTGTGTCAAAAATTATCGCAGATTTTCTACATGTAAGCACACTATTGAAGGCTTTTTAGTCTTGGTGTACGAAACAGAGTATAGAGTCCCTCACGTGAAAAATAACAGTAAAATCTGTATACATTTTCAACGAAAAGGTTTAGTGTAGACGAACAGTGGTTTGATTTTTACCATCTAACATTAACTGCCGTACAGCCGCACAACTGTTCACGGACAGAGCTGCCACCAGCTTGACCGGACCGAAGTAAAATCCTAATAACGGTCATTTGCAAACAGAAACCTTCGACGAGTTCCAGAGGTGCATGTCCCTTTTTCTTCCTCATTATCAACCGAAAATAGCAACTGCTAATGCGATGCTGACACTCGATGTGTTCGTCCTTATGGATTGTGCGATTCATTACGGCCTAATCAAGGCGATTATGAGCGATTCAGTCAATTTTACGGAAAGTTTCCATCAAGTGGCATCGGTTCAGGAATCCCAACAGACCATTTGCACTTTACGTTTCAGCCAAACAAGATATGTATAATGATTTCACGGATCTAATGTGGAATGGTTATTAGGTTGAAAGAACAGCATAAAAATATGGCTTACAAACTGTTTCATACGGTTTCGACGTTGACCCCGTAATTTGTATTCTTATCAGGCGGGGTTGGTGTGACAATATGGCCTCTATAATTCTCCCAAGGGAGACCAAAACCCCTTCCATCTCCAAAGTTAACTGAGCGTGGATACGGAAAGATTTTTCTTCAAGCCTGGCACCTAATGTAAAGCTTTTTTGTTATTCTCAGTGTTAACTTCTAGGAAGAGCGTTACAATCAACATAACATCGATTGGTTCTTCACAGTAATCATCCGCGATCGCAGGGTGTAAATACGGATGCATTTTCAAAGTTCATCAACTCTAAAAGAGATTACACACTCTTGTCTGGACCATTGTCTAGCTTAACACTAGTATGGACTCCCACCAGAATGAAATTACTGTTATCACTGTTGACTTCGCATTTCTCAGTTTGATATTTTGTCTACTACGTCAATACCTTCGAAACAAAGATAACCAAATCTTTGCGTTAAACTACTCATTCATATCGAATGCGAAAATTTACACAAGAGACTCATTTAACTTGTGAAGCTGAATATCTCCCAGCTGAATATCTCCCGTCTTATTTCATGCTATAGATTATACTGTAAAATTGTGAACACCAACTTCAAATTGATACAGTTTGTAAACTTCCAGGATGTTAGTGGAACATGCACATAACTATTAAAATTCAGTCATCAAAATGGCATGGTTGACAGTTATACACTTCCAGTTAAACGATTGGATAACTTTACGAAAATGCACGGATCTAATTGATCGGAAAAAACCATAGCCAGTAGTATCCAAATGCAACTGAAAGAAACAAGATTTGTGAAAACATGAGTCTATAGGTTTGGCCAGTCTGTTTGTAACCCCGAAGGCTGTTCAGCTAATAGACCGGTCAGTGGTGAAACGGTCTGTTTTTGAATGGATGTAATCAACCGTAATCTGTCATGTGATAAAAGCCAGAAATTCAAGTGGTGTTTGAGCAACGTTCCTGTGTTCATATTTTATTCACATTAACATTTAGAGTGATTCATTTTTGGTTAGTCATCTAACAGAGCATTCTGCTTTTACTACGTTTTCATCTTAGATCCTCCATCCAGTGACACTACCAAGGCGTTTGTTTGAGAGGTGTTTTATTCAAATGATTATCATAGTTATCACGTAAGCTTGACAGTATTAGACGGCTCTGTCTCGATGTTACTTCGAATACCCATTTTGCGCTAACAACCAGCTGGTATCAACATCATAATTTTGTTTCATTAAGAACAGTCTTTTGATACGAAATATCAATCTTAAACACCTGTCTAGATAGACAATACTCACAATTTTTAATTCTTATAATTGTTACGTCAAACTGGGAATGATTCACTTCCATGAGGTTAATACGCCTATAGTGGTCTAAGTTTGTGTTATCCGAAAAGATTTTCCCATGTGAGCGAATTACTACCCAGAACTGTGTGAAACCAAACAGGTTTTAATATCCCATACATAGGACTTATTTTTGCCACTGTTTCTGTTTAGTGACCTGAAATGAAAACCCCACAAATTTGTTCTAAATGTTTGTTTTTATGGCGACATTTTTGTGCAGATATAAAAGTCAACATTTCCTATTAAGGACAGTTTCACGTTCTTACAAATGGAATGATAAGGTAATCACATTTTCCGTCTGTCCAGCCAAAGGATTCAACAAATGATTCCTTTTCTGTCAAACTAAGAATTGTTCTGCCACATTTTACAAGGTGGACATTGATTTCTGGCGCCATCTAATTGATAGATGCAATGCGCGTAGCAAAACTTGCCAGTCGTAGTATAAAGGATCTTTTCCTTTGACGTTGGCTGTCACGCTGAACAGTTGCGTACAAGTGATAACATCCGATGGACATTGTTAACATTACACCGTACAAATTTGCGATTTATGCGAGAAACGTAGACTGACCGTCATTCTAGTACGTGCCATTTGGAAGTAGTTTACCGGTATGGAAATTTTTGGGGGGTACTCATAAACACTTCACTGAAAGTGGTGAAAGATTAAACCATTTTAAATGTGCCGTTTACCAAAAGGTGGACATGTTCATTTTTGTATGAAATTTACCATTTGCAAAGGCCTAAGCGTTGATTTACTTTGAGTCCTGTGCTGAGAATTACGGCTTGGTAGCATACACATTGAGTATGTGCAATTTCTCTTTCTGAGATACAAACGGGGAGAACTATAATTAGTTTTTCCCCGCATTACTTCAGTATCTCTGTACACAGTACCAAAACTACTCATCAACTTTTCACGCCTCACTGTTATAAAAGTCCACCTAATTTCTCCATTTAACTTTATTTACTACAAACCTTCATATAGAGACCACTCTTAGAAAAGGTAAAACCAGATCTTTTAAGAAGTGGCTTTTATTCGAAGGCAGCAAACGAATTACTGCAATGTCAAAACGATTATTCTGAGTTTCCGATTGATATCACTCTTCGTTTCAATTCAAATTTGTTGGTTTATCAACAGTGATTTTATTCGAGTAATTCCCCAAGGAAATCGTGGTCATACTTGTATGTTAATCAAAGATGAACCAACTGGAGCGAAACTCACATCCACTGCCTCTTTCTGGACTAAGCTGTTAACATAATCTGTGAAAATGCAGACTTGCGTTCAAAATATTTTTTTGGGAGATTCTTGCTTCAAACAAACAGACCAATTTATCTTTCTACATATTTTTCACTGCCATTTTTTGCGGTATCAACATCAAAGAACACATTTTACTCACTGTTTCTCGAATAATTTCACATATTCTCAGCATCGAGAGGTCGAAATCGAAGTGTTATAATAGACGTCAAAATGTACGCTATGATAGTATCAAAGTTATCAGTAGCTGAAGAATAAAGTTATCAAAGACTAACACATACATCCGCTGGTCTTCTGTCAATAACTGGGCTGAACGTTGTGATTTTCACGAGCAAAAATACATTTAGACTACTACACCTCATACGCGAATATGAATAGCACTTACTGGGTTACTGGGGGTATCGGCCACATTGCGCACGCTTCGTCTTTTGGTGATTCCAACTTAGGCACTTGAGGATAACCCAACATGAACGCTCCTGAGTGATAAAATGGTGGTGGAGTTGTTCCAATTATCAATGGTTATTTACTTTATCTGCCAACGCAGGTTCCACTTCTCCATCATATCCGCCGCGTAGTTTTATATCTTTCCTTGTCATCTACGCTACTACTACACGTCGCTGTTTTTATCTCTCCGTCATTGATTGTTTGACATATGCGCCAAAAAACTGCGATTTGCCGACGAGCTTAGGTGAAGTAATTTCGAACAGTTTTGAATGCTAATAAAAATCACTATGTTCAAAGTAGACGAATCTGGTTAACTTTTATGGAGCTGGTTTCTATAAAGCGGTATTGTTACGTCAGCTGTAATTATTTTTGGCAATAACAGAAGTGGTCTTTATACTGTGGTAGCCATTGTTTTAGGCGATTTTGGAGTGGGTGGTTTTGTAGTTTGATGAGTTTGCAATCAGTACTCGCTAGCTATAGTGCTGGTCGACTTGACTTCCTGAAAACTGTCGAACAGCTCTTGTTAGGAAGAATTATTCACAATTCAAACTTGCAGAAGTTTTTCTTGATTGAGTACAGCTCTTCTTAACCAACTAGTCATATTCTGTCCTAAGTACATTTTTCAAATTAACTTTAGAAATTGTGAAACATATTTTTTCCTACTACGTATAACATTTTACGTCACAAGCTGGGTAGGTGTGTCACCTAGCATAGCATAAGCGGCGCGAGTACGACTACAAATTCGAACAAAAACAATCGCGGTCAGCAGAGCTGGGACGCATAAATATAGAACTGGCAAATGTTCATAATACCAATGACTTGTAGATTCTGCCGTAGCCCTTTTTGATTGTGTACATCATATCTTTTCGGATTCAACCCGAAAGCTTGTTAACTGAGTCATTGAGACCATTACTTTATAAGGCAATAAATGTGAAGCTGTGATTTGAACTACAGATTCATCAGTTCGACTGATTGTAGAAGTTGACTGATGCTTCTCGAAAAGCGTATAGATGCGCAAGACAATTAACTGAAATTTAGAAGAGATCCATCTGCGAAAAATATGGACTTCGGCTAGATTCGAACCAGCGACAGAAACAACATGCCCAAACGCGGTAAGCGCTCTACCAGCTGAGCTACAAAGCCCCGTTAGCAGCTCAGAAATTTCACATTTGGACCGAGTTACTCACTCAACCAATTGTGTCATATGAAATCCACCAAATGATCCAGCCGAATGACTGCCCAAGCAGGATATCTTGGTCAGTTCACGATGGAATCCACCAATGCCACCGACAGGCATTGACAATGAATTACTGGTAAGTAGTTTGGCAGATCTGATAATTTAGAAGAGATCAATTTACGAAAATTCTGGACACAGTTGGTTGGGTGGGTAACTAGATCCAAATGTAAAATTTCTGAGTTGCTGGCGGGAAGTTGTAGCTTAGTTGGTAGAGCGCTTACCGCGTTTGGGCATGTTGTTTCCGTCGATGGTTTGAATCTAGCCGAAGTCCATACTTTTCGCAGATGGATCTCTTCTAAATTATCATATCTGCCAAACTACTTATCAGTAATCAATTGAGGGTCGAAAGCCTGACTCCCAGACCTGCAGTCTGCGGCATTAATCACCAACGTCTTGAAATATATGACTGTCTTCAGCTGTCTTCAAACCGATGTAGATTCTCCTAACACATCATCACAAACTGAAAATTAGGTTTATGTTCACTTTTGATTTCGTTGTCTTAAAAATTAATTTTTCAACTTCAGCAGGCTGATATCTAACAACGTAGTCATAATGTGATAAATACAAACGGCAACCGTTTGCTTTCGTTCACGCAGGTTAATATTTTGTACAACTGCGGTAGGATAAGAGTTAAGATTGAATTAAGCATAGACCTCAATGTCTAAGTCTTTCTTTCAATACTGTTTCATTGGCCAAGTGTTTATCGTCATACTGCTGCAACAACTGCATTAAGGTAGGCTTCCATCTGCCTAGTTGCTGAATTTCAGGGAAGCATGAAAAACGAAATCAGACCCACGTGCATGAATGCACAAGCATTCACGCTGACTTTTAACTCTCACCAAAAAAACTATTCGTTAATTGGGAAATATGGCAAAAACTTGTCAGAAATGACCCTAACCCGACCTCATTTCTAACGTCCTCAGCTGACTCCATTTGTCACTTGGCCAATGTGTCTGCTGTCGCCGCGGTTCACGGGGTTTGTGATCAAACAAGCCGTAAGTTTGTTCAAAGTGATTTGTTGTTCCGAATAACGCCAACGTTAAACATCAAAACATATTTGTTTGCCAACATTGTAAATAAAAATTAATATACCAACAAAAACCACTTGGTCGCCATTGCATAGCAACGGCACACTCCGTCAGTGTCAGCAGTTTCTCTGCCTGTTACACAGAAGCACTAGGCATTGATTTTTTCCGATCGTAAAGAAGCTTTTATTATTTTCTTACTTCAATTTCACTTTGAAAGCGATTATGCTGTGTCGGTGGTTCTGTTGACACTATTTACATATGAACGCTAGATGTCATTTGATTGGAATCTTTTTGACGAGGTTCCAACAGTGTTATACGTTTTGTAAACAAGTCATTCACATCATTATTTATATATCTCAAGTTGAACATCACCCACAATTGATCGCAGCCGACGCATTTCCGTAGACTTTCAAGTATAAGTCTAAAGTGTGAGTATAATTAACTCAGCAGACATTATTGTCACATCCTGGACCCTGTCTACATATAAGGCGATCGCTTTCCTACTACGTCACCCGATTCTGTGTGTGCATAAATGATTCGTTGAAAGCTTGGGGTTCCCTTTACCAAACACGTCCGCCTAACCTGTGAAACAATTTGTACCCGTCCCACTGCCCAGCCTGATCAACATTGGCCAACTAGGACCGATTTCGTTTGTGTTTCTAACCGCAGCGAACTATCGGTAATTGGTTATCCATTCACAATGTCTCTTCATTATTTTGTTGATCGGGAACTTTCTGACTCGTCACTAACTTTTATACGACTGTATTAACCAAAGTGGAGAATTTATCGAAAACATTCTGTTCGTCATAACTTTGCTCCCCATAATTGCTACGAGGATTTTCAATTATCTTAGGTCTGTTGATAAATCGATCGAGAATAACACAACGCCACGAGCAAGTCGTAGTACTCCATGTTTCAAACACTTCGAGTGGCCCTCCTCTTGAGTGTTGTAATCGAAATCACATTCGATATTGATTACACCACTTCTGAGCAAGTTCACACAGTATGGTTGAGAAGTAGTGTACTACAACTCGCTAGTGACGTTGTTATTCACAATCGACTTACTAATAACATACTGAACACGACGCCTAATCTGTTTGACTTCAGTTGGATTAAATTTGGTGTAAATGTCATACATGTGATTAATATATCTGCAGACCCATTTATCATCCACGGTGAAAATTACTGTGTAAAGACAGCGATGAAATGTGTGCTACTGAAAAAGATTTTGTAAATATAAGAATTCTTGGCAAGCTATTACTTCTCAGTGGTGAAAGACTAGTTCAGATGGGTTATCTAAGAAACGTCTCCACAGTAAACAACATTATGGCAGACGGGTACATAATGGTGTTCTCGTGTAAAACATATCCGAAATTGAATACGTGCCACAAAAGGATTAATGTAAATCAACTCCCAGTCAACCACTGATAAAAAAGATATCACATGATGGATTATCTTTTGGGTAGCTACTGTCAAGATATATCCAGTTTTATGTTTGGTTTTATTAGCAAATGCAAGAGTTCCCATAACTGCAGTTGCTGTCTGTCTGTCGGTTTGAAGTAGAGAACGGACAAACAATGTGAGATTTTCATTTAAGCAAGTGGTACTGAGAACCACTTGAGAGAAGTTAGATGTTTGATTCAAATTTTCACATTATTAAGTGAATATTTAAGTATTTATCTGCTCTTCACTATAACTGTTTAATTAGGTTAATGCTCAGGCAAGAACACTTCCAACAAAGCATCCGCTGACTACGATTCACACGATCGACGAAACAAACACCAGTTCAATGAACCACTGTCTACGAAATACAAACTGCAAACTGATCAAAATTCCCAATAGTGAACGGTTTAGACAACACGGTTACCGAAGCATATTTATCTGTTTGTTTCTATCTTATGTGATCTTAGCAATCATTTAGTTTTCAGCACTAAACTTACCCTCTGAATAGTGACCTTGACAGACTACTCGTTTATTATTTATAAATGAGTTTTCCAAATACCGATACCATTTGAAACATTTAAAAATGCCCTAAATGAAGGTGAAATATTACAAAACGGAATAAACCGGATGCCGAAACGAATGTGCCACAAGGATACCTGAAAGCAACGGAAAGGAAGGAGAGTGATCACGCAAGCCAAACTCACAAATTTTGTTTTCCCAAGAACACGGGTTACGTGCATGATACAAAAGTCGTCTCAGACATAATCAGAATGTAAGAATACCAATAAATAAATTACGTATACAACTGAACAGAACAAAAAGACTATCAGTTTCGATAATCTTAATTATGACTGTACCACAGTTCATTTTAAGTTTGCTGCTAACTTTAAGGTTGGACGCAGAAGCCTAGCTAAATGAAACCAAGGTGGAATTCCGAAACATTTAGCTTCAACTTATGGCAACTATAAAAATATTCAAACTGTCAGTGACAGGTAACAAGATGTTGACTGACGGTTGACAGTAAGATAAGAAACGTACAAGTGGACAAATGTTGGACATTGACGGATACAGTACGAAGATGATTAGTGGTCTGTCCGTCTATAAACTGCAATCATTGAGTTCAGTCGGAAAATCATGGTGTTACTGATGTATAGTTTGAAAGTTAATTGTAATCGTTGGTTAACTGCTTATTTGGAAGAGAAAGTCATAGAGGATACAAATATTTAAGTTGTTGATAAATGGTCGAGCGAACATTCGGTTTCCTCTTTACTGGCTATTCGCAGTTCATAAAATCACAGAGATATTTAATCGTTTTAAATTTTACACATCATGGTGTAAAGACATTCCACCTTGGTCGATCAGGCGTATGAGAAATGTTCTCTTCACGTATTTAAGATGGGCGTTAATTCAGTTAGACGGCTTTCATAAGACTTCAATAAAAACCTAGTCTTCGATTATCCGTTACTGCACGCTAATAAAATTTTTTTGAAAAATATTTAGATAATAATCTCGCCTTAATCTTTTGGCGTTACTCGACTGTTGTTGTCAGCCAATATTATTCATGGATGGGCCAACATCATGCTTTTTGGGATTAAGGCAGAAAGATGCCATCAGATTTTACACGCTTGAAATATTCGCTTCATTGTTACTTAGACTGAGTGTAGTGTTGTATAGTGCACGGATCATTATTCAGAAGAACCAGTTTGTTTCGTTTTTAGTGTTAAACCTCCAATCTCGCAGCTAACCAAGAGGAAATGTTATCCTCGCCTGACATGACAGAAAAACGTGTTGTCTGCCACGGAAGACGCTGTATAATGCGACGCACTGACCAGGTTTCAGACTGCGATCAAAATTTCAATCGAAGTAGACAGCTCAACCAAACCAGACGAAATCCAGTTTTTTTGGCAAAGTTTAGGATCATAATAAACTTGTGAATACAATTTTCCTCTTGCTGATCAAACTATTCATTCATATGACAATATATTGAGCTCAGAACCAGTTTAAAAGTTTCATATACATACAGCAGGTACAGATCGTTCCAAAAATCAGACCCATTTATATCGCCATATATGTCCTTAAAAAGAATTACTTTACTGTTAAGCATTACATATCACAATCCAGATGACACTGTGGAACGATAATTGTAATTTGGTTAGTGACATTTTAGGTTTTCGATAACAAACATTGAAACAATTAGATTTAAGACAAAAAGAATACAAAAAACTCTTAGAGTTTATCCAGCTCATGCTAGCCATACTGTTTTTGAAAACGAGTCCCGAATTAAAATCAGTGGAAAGTCAGAGTTCGCGCAGTTAACTTCTGTTTTCGAATACAATCGATTGGTCCACGCAAATTTTTTTTTACTCCGGTCCATATGAGTCACATCTCATTGAGGCAACAAGACGGCGTGGTTTTGCATATTCAACGAGCTGAAACCAAATCGGGTCACAGCGTCAATTGGGCACAGCCATACCAATGACATACTAGATAAGCCAGCTTTTCACTGCTTGGCCAGTGGTGCGGAGTACATTTAGAGGCCAAGCAGACGGGTAAACAGTCGATGGTTTTGAACGGAAAGCCCAGCACAATGAATGATTGAATCACTGAAGTGTTCACAATCCATTTAACAAAAAGTTATTTCAACAACAATGTACTTATGAAAAAAAAACAAAATCTGGTTGAGTGGCCAAAGTTTGAAGTCCACTCAATTTACACGAATGAACTTCAGATACATACCAATTAATTCGCGTTATTCCAATTACTAAGCCGAGTTACGATCAACCGGAAACCTCGTGATGTTTTCCAATATGTTATCACTTAAAGGTAATAGATTCTGGTGAATATGATGAGAGAATGAAACTGATAATTCCTGACTGTTCACGCCATGAGATATAACGAAAATAAAAATCATTGGTCAGACTTAAATGTATACATTTTTTTTACATTTTTGGAGGATAAATACATACTTCGCGTGCACATGCACGTGCAATGTTAGAGCTTATTTAATTCGGAACAGCTTTGGATGGATAATTTTTGGCTGAACAATTTTCATCACTGCAATAAAATATATTTAGTCTCGTTCAATTCCAATATCTCGAAATCACTTTTTTCAACCTCACTGCAGCTAAACTCCTTCAATTCATGTTCGCCTAATAAACTGATGGTTTCTTCCAACGGAATTATGAGTACATAAAGTCTCGGATACAGCCGTTAATATTCACTAGCAACTGACTAACAGGAGTTTGGTTAGCAGGTTAACCAACATGAGCTTAACAAAACCCAGGTTATTTGTTCCACCTTTACGTCAGTCATTCAAAAATGCAATGTTTCACGTTCTGTATCATTGTCAGTGAACTGACTACTTAATGGACCAGAATAAACTAATTGTTATTGGACAGTTTTAGTGAAGAATAAGGAAACAGTGTGAATTATCGACAGATGTCAGACAATTTTCCAAATTGACTTACTAACGCAAACTCATCTTGTAGTAAACTTTCAGATATAGCGTATGATTAGGCCAACTGTTTTTCACACTCGTATTTCAGTCACGTATTAGTAAATCAGCAATCGGTTAACACAGACAAAACCACAAAAGTAGACCAAATTCATAACGGTTCATCCAGGTAAAGCCTTTTGTTGCATATTTATTTTAATGGATATTTGATATATCAGTTTGTATCAGGGTGAAGTTATGTTTTACATAAAGTTCATAGGTGAATCACAGATCCACCGTTTCACACAACGAAAATCTGGTGGAATTTTCTGAAAAAATCTCTGCCCAATAACCACATGCAAAATTGCACACTCTTTCTGCTTAGTCTTGTTAACGTTGTCTCTATTTGATGTTTTGGTAAATCGGTTTTGTTCGTCATTGTTTTTATTCCAGTTACACAGACTTCATACAAGCCTCACACTAAGTATTAATCCATAATGCAATCTAAAAAATTCTCACTGCAGCTGTTAAATTCATTTCCCATGCAGATAATATCATCGACATAACGCTTATGAAGAGGCAGTGATTTCACATGGTCTGCTAATTATCTACTGTCAACCTTTGTCATGAAAATATCGGCCAATGAAGGGCCTAACAATGGCTCCATCGCCACTCCGTTCTTTTGGCGATATAACCTATGGAAGAACCTAAAGTGTATGTGATTTGAATTATTGCTATCCGTTACAGTTTCCTCGCGAGTTTGTCTGTTTTCTCAAATGTGCCAGAAGCAAACATTTTTCGTTAGTTTAATGTGTGTTTTTGCCTGCAAACAGCAGTTCTGCCAAGACAATGATATAAAGCACCATGCTGTTATCCGCTAAGCTCTGTTAAACACCGTCGGCTTCGCCGATCAACAGTAATCATAACTCGTAAACACGATAACGCGTCTTGCGTAGGAAATGCATCCACGAATTTAAATTTATATGAAGAAAATTTGTGACTCTGATTTGGGCATACTGCTATCACAAGATGCAGACTTATTGTTTAGGACAAACTGCTCAGCACGTCCCTTCCACAAGAATAACGAAATGTATCAAGTTCATAATTCTCGTTCATGTTTGTTACAGACAAAATAATAAACAAATAACCACGGTGCTTACAAATGTTGGTTTTCATATAAGTGGAACATAACTTACAATTGATCGCAGCTGTCGCATTCCCATAAACTTTCTAATCGACCCCCTTTGTAAATCAGTCCATTAATACTCATCAGATATAGTTTTATTAGATTAAACTAGTACAGCTGATGTATGACAATAGTTCGCTTTCCAACAACAAAATCGACATGAGCATGACAGTATAAAAGCAAGCAGTTCCATATATGTCTTTCAGTCCGTTGATTTATCTTTAGGATGTAAAGTATAACATGCTGTTGACTGGTTCACATATCAAGGAAGTGCCGTATGCAGAAATGAGCTGGTGTAAAATTAAATAGTTTTTCATCTCTATAAAGTTTGGACGGTTTGTGTTAATAGGTCATGTTTGTCAACAGATGAATCAAAGCAAATCATAACGAATATGTATACAAGGCGACCGATAAAGCTTGATCATGAAACGTGACCCTCGTGGATGAAAGGCCCAAATCTTATTCATATAAGACGAACAAGAAGCCAATACTATACCTCCTCCAATGTCATATGTCTAGATGTCAACTTAGCATGTTTTTATGTTAATTTAAGATATCCCAGATAACTGGGTCCCGGTTTGCTAACCTTGTTTGCTCTCTGCATCTGGTGAGAACGCGTTCTCTCATTCTGTTAGTGCTAACTAGTACCTGTTGTTTTCCGCCTACCAATGTGAACGTTAGCCGTCCGATCTTGTTATTCGGTGAAACCTAGCTAGCCCTCTTGGAACATCTTACTTTGGCATCAAGACAAGCGAAAATGATATCAAAACATCACAAACTGAAAAAGTCATGGAATAAACAATCAAGTGTTATGCAGCGAGTGTCAGCTGACTACATTTTGTCTTCACCTGAAGGTTGAATTGTAAATTTGCAAAGGGAATGCACTGAAAATGTCGAATGATTATCTCCTGCCTGGAATATTCCTTTTGAATGCTGCATCTTGCTTGAGTAAAATAAAGGAGGGAAAGTTAGTCAGCTGGCACAAGGATATATGAGCAGCCGTCAGTTTATCTCGTTGTTCACACAAAAGAAACCTTGGAACTCATACAATCGCACACAAGTCATAAACTTCATGGCTAGAGATGCGTGAAAAGATGGTCAGTAATCTGATTCGTTAGCAGAAAATTCGCAACCAAGGACAACTAATGAAATGGAACATCGAAAACAACGGTGCTCGGACCTATAAAGAAGCCCTCCTTTGTAGAGTTTGCCTCATTTTTAACTACATTGAGGATAAAGGATTCCGTTTATAAATGAAAGTTTTATGAACTAAGTTACATCCATTAATCATTTGTTACTTTTCAAGAATGATGTTTGCTTGTGACTTTTGGTACTCAGTCATTATGAGGAAGAATTACACAACAGTTGCACCAGGATGTCTGGACTGTTTGTGAGGGCCCAACATGCCGCCTTATCATTCTATGCATTGTTGTACTGATAATGTTAGTGACATTACATTAACAAGTCTGTACAGTTCTCTATAATCCGGTTCTTTACATCCCTTACTTCAGGTCCGTTATATGACAACTGACGCAGGTCGAAGATGACACTCACAAGTTTTACCTGACTTCCACAGACTACTTTAACACAGAGTGTCGCTTTAACGCCTCATAGTGATAGCTGACAGAGACGTTAACCCGTCCAGGTAAGGATATTAATTTACTGTTGACTACCTCGATATTTACTACATCAGAAAAGATAAATATCTACAACAATACTGATCCAATGTTCAACTGCTTGTTTGGCTAGCGTTTGTGAAATAGCAGCCAACTGTAATTGTACGAGCAGACTGGAATCCATCAAGTTCACTTAATCAAGAAAAGAGGTCACGCTATAAACGTGATAAATTCGTCTATCGTGTTGTTGACAGGTTGAACTCTTCATTCCCTTTCTCCGAAGTCGTGCTAATCAAAACCACATCCAAGTCAATCATGTATCTGTGTAAACGATCGTGAGTCAGGCAGCTCGTCTGTCGTGAAACTTATGATTAATCTCTCCTAGCACAAAGTTCTAACAGGAATTTTTGAGTTGGTTATGTTACACACGTTTTCTCTTTCTCGACTCTCTTGTAGTCGTAACAGAAATAAGAAAGACAAAGTAGCAGCATCACGATTTACTTGTTGGTTAACTTAATGTACACTGCTGTCAACGAGTATGCTTCCAAAACAAACAGAGATAGATCAAAGGCTCATGCGGCCTCTTAGCCGTGTCAGTCGGCGAACAGAAGTTTTCAGTGGTAGGCATGCTTAAAAAAGGGTTATTTAACCCAGAGAACCAAATCCAAAAAAAAAGAATGTTGGTAACATGTAGTATGTGGATATACAGGAAAACAGTAAACGAAACTATACAGACCGACACCTTGAATGCCCTTTAAAGATGCGTCAGTGACCAAGTGAACTGTAATACCGGTTATTCCTTGTATGTGCGTCGATCATGTGGAGTTTTCAATAAACCAAGTGAGTTAACTTTGATCACGTAGTTTTGTAGTGTACCTCAGAGTAGATAGACCTTGACGTATTCCTCTTTTAAGAGCCAAATGCGATAGGGAACTGTCTAATACAGATTGGTAACGTAAAATAGTTGTTTGTTGTCCGATAGAGTTGAAGTCTTAGGCCATTCACAATCACTTTCCACAAAAAAAACGATCACGTTTGAATCTACAGATATCAATCTTAATTTTTAAATAACACACAATTTAACAAAGGCGAATGAGTATCCGTGATAAAAATTTGCACAGCATAGCAACCTCCCGAAAACCAGTTCCATAACTACAGTTGTGAGCCAAGAACATGGATGGCGCAAAGGTTTTGCATTCAGGAAACCAACACATGGATTATCCGTTTCAACATGACAACAAACTAAAACACTCATCTGCGTACGGTACTGGACCCTGAACGTCATGGTTGCCACAGACGCAAATGATAAGCTCCTGTATGTACCAAGACCTATTTCAAGCCATACTGCACTCCGATGTTTCCTCTTGTATGTTTTCTGCTGCCACGTCAATGTCAAAATTTACGCTCTCGCCCCACTTCTGAATAGTAGTTATGTAAGTAGTATAGTGCGGTCGCTCGTCCTCACTACACCATATGTTGTCGCTGACGTTCGATCGGCACAGGCTTACTAATACTTGAACCGAACAATCAATAATCCGATGAGATTATAATTGCTGAGTTTTCATAGCAAAGGAAAATGGTCAATTCTAGGCGGACTTCACCAATGAACAGCACCTTGTTGACGGCTGTGTCTCGCATGTAGTACGTTTAAGACAATTATTTATCTCTTATGAACTCCATATGCGTTCACACATATTATTACGTCGTATTGTCCTATTGACCACTATTACCAAGTGGAGTCGACAGTTCTACTTTCTCTTTCATGACGTTGCTCTTTATGAAAACGTGATAAAAAGGAAAAAATCCCTGGTACTCTCTTCATGTACTGATTACAGTAGCTGTAGACTCAAACTTCTGGTGACTAAAATCTTCTCTCCTCGAAATTTACGTTTAATCTGGAGGTTGCATTCAACTTTATGCATTCTGTACTACTGGATAGGTGACACGAGTCACAAACGTGATCTCCTACCTTTTTGGACTAAAATAACAAACCGAATGTGTTTCGAAAATACAAAAGAAGCAGGCCGAAATATGTTGCCGGGTACTCACAGTAATAATGCCTTTCCAGAGAAATTTATTGCCGAAAACAAAAGAGGCTAATGCGATACTCCGTAGGCTAGACTGATAAGAAGGAGAGTTGTGTAATTTTGCTGTTCATACAAGACATCAGCCGAGTTGATAAGGTGCCGGATAACCAGTACGATCGGTAGGACCTACAAGCTCTGCTGTAACGTTCCACACGAAACGAACGGTGTCATTTACTTTGAAAGACACGGTGCTCTGAAACAGTATGCCCCTGATATAGTATGCCTCTGAAAGATAATATTCCACTTCCTTTTCGATCTATATATTTGTCTAGCGCTGTGGTGCAGCATATACTGGTCACATTATTAGAGGTTTATCGGAAAGAGTTCGTGACCAATGTCGGTGTGGCTTCCTTCCTGAATGACAAAAAAGATCCAATTATCCATCCCTTTTTAGGTAGTTGACTGTAACCAACACAGACGCGAAAAAGGTTTTACGTATCGTTTACAGTACTTTGGCCACCGTGTCACGAAATATCACGTGACGTCTCCTGTCTATAGGGGAGGCGGTCGCAATCCAGTTTGCCACCTGGACCTATGCATTTAAAAAACAGTTCGTTCATTCCTTGTAGCCATTGTGGTCAAGTGTATATAACTAACGTCTCAGGCTCCTCCCTTCTACATAACATATTTAATAATTATTATCTATAGTATACCATCTTTATGTGCATAAGTGCAACCAAATCGTTTTTGTATTATACAGTAACTGTACCCGTTATTTTTGACCACTCACTTTTTCATTGTTACTTACTTTGCTACTTAACTGTGTTAAACCAAGACGAGAGTGAATCGGAGAGATTTCACACAAAAGGCGATACCTGAATCACCCATAACAAGGTAGATTTGGGTAGCGTAACCTACTCGCCACGCCGAAACAAGGAGCACCAGTTGTGCGGTGTAATGCATACGAGACTTTTAGACCACAATTCACATACAAGACGAATGTGCTTACAAGAGTTAACAGGTTCTTTTGTATCTCAACAACCATGTCATCTCAGACAAAATAACTTCTACTTAAGTTACAGGCAAGTACTCACTCGCAAAAATCTCTTGAGACACACTGACTGACGGTAAATGAGCAAACCCAAGATCAATGCACATGAGTTAACAGTCAAGCAGTAAGTGACCGGAATAAGGAAGCAGAATGTCAAATTCATCTGAACAGAAGGCTTGAGTCTAATCCTATAAAATTCTACAGTCCTCTAGCAACCAACATCGAAAGTCGCCCTGCAATCCTCAAATGGAGCAGTTCGGGTCAGATCAGAAAAAAAATAACTATAATGCCTTACTAGTCTCATAAATTTAGCTTCCTGGTTCAGGTTCGAAAACACAATTGCGATGAAAGCAACCACAATTCTCTAAGGTAACAAAACCCGTGCGGAAAAGACAATAATTTAGTGAGCTGGCAAACACTTCTCAGAACAAAAGTGATCAACCCAGATTCTGCAGTGCTACCCAATTTTCACTTCGGTGCATCAACTGGCACAAGTTATGGCCATTCGATCACGCGACCAATCAAGCCTAGCTCTTACTACGTCCCAGAACAATGGGCCGGCAACAAAACCAATGGGCTTACGCAACGAGCACGCCTACTGACATGCACAACTTACCGCTGAAACCACAGCCGGATTAATTGGCAATGAGATGGGTATGCACATTTCCATCCAGTCAGCTCGGCTCGAATGACTCACTGTTTTGGCTGTCACGGTCCACAATCGATAAACACTGGCTGCTCACATGTATCTCTGTAACCACCTCAGCGTCTGACAGGCAATGCTAGACTGTGGACAGAACAACAGTAACGCACAACTTGGTCTGAACGAATTACCATGCTTCAAACACATCAACCTCCTGGAATGCTAGCACGAGAACAACGTGACGGCAATATGACAAGTGAACAGTGTAATGAATCAGTTTATATTTATGTCGCTTGTGGTGGAAATTGTGGCGGAGACCACTGGGGATTTTAGTATTTTATGCATTTGGGCATGCGATCGGTTACCCGTAAATCAGTTCGTAGGCTGATGAAAATTTCTGTTAAACCGGCAGTGCTCGTGACCTGAAACAAATCATCGACCTTGTACATCAACGCATGAATGTCTTGCCTGTGATGTCCTGCGACGTGGGATAAACGGATCCCAAAAAGCAGACGCCAGCTCGCTCAAGAATGAAATATTTTGAATTCCACTATATACAGGATATTCAAAAGACACAAGTATAGACAATACTCGGAGACCCGAGTACATATGCTTCGGTTGTCGGATGCGAAAAAATGTATCATTTTTCATATGGTATTTGCCAGATATATATATATATATATATATTCGACAGTATGTACTGGCGAAACAATATTCTTTCCGAATGGATTCGTGCAGAAACCTCACTTTGCCAAGTTAATAACCCCTATCGGTTTGTTCCTACCGGATGCCAACATAGCCCAAGGTTTGTGCTTTGGGTGGAACTTGTTGGAACACGGATTATCGGGCCTATCTATCGTTGCTAAAAACGTTACAAGTAGAACATTCATTCGCATAATGATTTACAAACTAAGGCACCCTATCTGCAGTTATGACAACAAAATGATGTACCAGGGCTGGAGCACTGGGACTACTTGATTATGTCTGGTTTGAACAAGATGACACCGCACCACACCGTACATTATGTTTAGGAGAATACCTGAATGAAACATTCTAGAAACGATGGATCGGTCGCGGTGGTCTAAGAAGGTAAATCCAACTGAACTTTTTCTTTGGGGTTCCTTCAAACACAGAGCCTACAGTAAAAGTTCACAGACACTGGAGGAACTCAAAATGACCGTAATCTCGGAATACAAGGCAACCTCTGTATCCACTTTGCTACGTGTGTTGTCATCATGCTTAAGGAGAATGCTTTTGTGTAAACATAACTGCGGAGAGCTTTTTATGCATCTCGTGAACCTTTGTTTTTCTCTTTGTAATGTTGACCTGTCAGTGGAACAGCACAGTTGTAACGGTAATTGGCAGATTCGCATACTTCGTAGATTAATGCCTCATGGGTAGTGAGATACTAACAAATGGATACTTTAGCGTACGATGCATCAAGTCTTTATTCGCAAGTATGTATTAACCTGACGCAATATATTTAAAAAAACACTGAACTTGGAGACGCAGTATTTGTTGCAAGGTATGTACAAACGTTTTTCGTAGAATGCTGCAAACGGCATCGAAAAACGGGCATCAAGAACATGTAGCCAGTTCTAGCTAATGGTATCCAATAGTATTTACACGCTACGTATGGTTCGTTTGTAATGTATACACATCGTTAGTTGCTTCCTTAGAACAACGCATTGGTCGCAGTCTGCCAGTGTGTTCCGGATCCGACATGATAGTTAGCCCGATCTAATTTGCGTACGACATTTTTCAAGACAGTACAGGTTGCTAGTGGATATGCAACCTCAATCTGGACAACATTTTTAAACGAACTGTCCACGACGATTTCGATAACTCAACAAGTTTCGTCCGTCACGGTTAAAATGGTAGAATAAAAAATACTGACAGGAAACGGAATCGCACGGCCCAGTGACGAGGTCATAAAACTGAGAGGAACTAAGCGGCGCTTATTGTTCTCACAACATGGCTATAAAACGTCACGTTAGAATATATAGATGGCGCGACAAACCTGAAAAGTGTGCACGGTGTGCATCAGTTTCCGAAGAAAAAATTACTGATATTTATCAATGACTTTTAATATCTAGCGTTTGATGTAAAACTATCGTGATGGCACAAACCGTTAAGGAAATCCTGTATTTTTACTTAGCCCATTTACGGCCATCGGCGCCTGCTGACCCCCAGCTCGGCATTGTTTCTCAGACGCTGAGACGGCTACAGAGGGTAGTGTGAACAGCCAGGGGTTATCGATCGCGAATCGTGGTGGTCAAAACAGTGGGCCGTCAGGGCCCAACAAATTAACTGGAAATGGGCACACACGCACTGCCAACTAATCTGGTTGTAGTTTCACCGGTGTGTTGTGTCCGTCCCCCCACCCGACCCGGTTAACGGGCGTGCCTGTTGGGTGAGGTCTTGGCTTCGGACTTCTGCCTTTGTTGCTGGGCCATTAGGTCTAAGATTTACCGTACAATTGGTCCAGGCTGGGGCCAAGCGCAGACCTTGCTCTATCGCCAACCGACGAGAAGCGAAGGTAGCACGCCCACATTCACACTGGTGGTTCTCACGCCCGTTTAGCCACCCTATCGCAACACACATGGGGCTCATCCCACGCACACGTGAATCAACGGGGGCAGCTAGCCGAACGCAAACACAACGGAACACAGTAGTTGAGCCTTCACATATGATAATTCGGTCGTGCCTAACGTGAGGCCACTGGCCCACCGGTAAATATGGTTGCCTCATGAACAGCGTGGTAGTGGTTCAAATCCCGGCAGTGGCGATAATAAGCACTACTGACGAGCTCTAATGAGAGCGAAACTCGAGTCCAGTGCTTCTGCCGCTCGCAATGAGCCGACTGGAAAGTCTGTGGGAATGCGAAAGCTGCGATCAGTTGTGGGTGAAACGAATAATAGTAAACGCTGCTTGAAATTTCACCCTTCGTTTAGGAACTTAAGTTTTACTCACTCCTTCTAATAGACTTGACAGCCCAACACATAGGACCTGATCGCCATTAATAATTTCATAGCAGAACGGTGCTCCGGCAGTATTTTCAGTAGCCTTTAATGGAAAGTTTCTCAATCGCATGTTAGATTCCGCGGAAACTGGCTCCATCATCGCTATAAATCAGCACGAGTCATCCGGATCTTGACAAAGGCTTAGGTTTATGTGCGTATCACGGCCTCGCGTAAGCCAAAAAGACTCGAAGTATTCAGTTCAAGCAGTTGGAAAAGTTAAACCACACAAGAACAGACCTTCTGCCTAATGACTCATGTTATGTCTATCAGGTAGAGAGTACAAACGACGACACTGAATACATGCACCCAACTTTCCATATCAAACAGGTAGATTCAGAAATTGTTACAACATTCTTGCAACCAATTAAACGCTGTGAAAGACCACATGTACCTGTATAGCCGTTCGTCTTGCAACAGAGCAGTAGTGAAAGACGCACAGTAAAACGCCTGCTCGATAGCATGGCGTGATGCTTCTTTGTTAACACTACCTTTCTCTGTATAATTTTCGAGCCTCTCCGACTGTTCTCCGAGTGTTCCGTCTGCGATTTTGAATGTACTTCAATGCAAGCCTAGGCTGCTCATGAAACGATCGGAAAAATTGCGCGCGCAACGATCTTGCAGTTTAGTTCAATACCGTCCATTCTCTGATTGTCTAATAAACCCAGTCACTAGCAAGTCTACGGTTTGTTTTTCATACGATAACAGTACAATACACAGTAATCCCAAAAGTGTTCGGAGGAATATCGTAAACATAAAACGTGAAAAGAATCATTATGGTTGTCTAAAGCGTGGCCCACAGTACTTAAGGGGATGTTTTCGCAATTCCGTCCATTGATTTTAGTCATCGCCGTCCGTTGCGTTTAGCTGTACTGTTTGAACCTATGTCAGAAGTGTTCCTTTCCAACAACTTCAACAACCCGCAAAAATATCTTCTCGATACATTGAAATTGGCTCATCTCATTTAATGTATGTAATTCAACAATAAACTAACAGAATACAATTCAAGAGAACTTATACGTGGCTCAATCAACGATATATTAATGTATGAAGGCTTCTCTGTTAGAGACAATGAGTTCAGTTAAACCTGTGCAAATTTGCTTTCCAGAAACTAAACTATCTTAGTGATTAAGTTGGAATGGTATGTAACACAAAACCGAATGATTACAAAACGCGTTTTCAAAATAGATCTGGGACGGGTAAACTAGGCGAATAGTAACTTGTGATCAAACTGGGTACCAACCAGGAAGGAACTCACAGTGACAACGAATGGACGGGTTGTACGATTGGTGTGTTATAAACATTGTACAGCTAATAATAACAAACGGAAATTATATGGGTGAAAAACACATTATCATCAACTGCTTATTAGGGCACAAAATTATTAGATCAAAACCTTACTTCAGAGGATACAGGGAAACTTTCTGTGGTGAGTATGGCGAAACCTCAGAAATCCGTCATGAAATGATCAGCCGGTCCACTATGCTGCTAAGATTATTTTTGGAAGGCATGTCCTACTAGCCTCTAACTCGCAACCGGACGTCACCGAGTAAATGGGTTCACAGATTTGTGTTTAAATTAAACCATGTTACCAGTGATAACCCGCACTGTTAAAGTTTGTCTAACTAGAGCAGCTTTAGTAATATCACATTTTTAAATTTACAATCTACGCTGTATTAGACAACTGTTTGGCATAAAAACTGAAACTCGTAATCTCAATTAGGCTGTTTCATTTTGTTCTCAAAGAACCAGTTCATATTGTAGCTCCGTTTAAACACCGTTGCATATAGATGAAAAAGTTTGCACTCCAACCTTTATTTTCGTAATTAGTGTAGGAAATCCACAGTTGGCACATACTAGGAAAAGGTGAAATATCATGAGACAACTTACAATGAGCTAGAAAGAGAACACACTTAGTACCATCCAGTAACATGTAAAGTGTTTGGTCGGATATACGGTAGGCCTCCAAAACTCTTGCGGATCGCCAACTACTCAACATCTCATAACGGTCGTGGTGAACAAAAGACATGAGCTTATCACATTGTGAATAAAATATATTGGCAAGCTTGGCTCCTATAAATCCTCTTCAGAACATACAATTCCCTGATGAGGCCGATAGAACTAGATGGAGATTTTAACCAGGCTTACTGCATACAAACCAGGTTACTGATCCATCGGTTGGCAAGGGGTTGATTGCTACTTTATGTCGTGCACATCAAATGGTTGACACACAATTCAGTCATTGAACTAGTCAATGGTACGTCACGATAGGCACGGTGCCTGTAAAAGCAGTTTGATTTCGACAAACTTGGTTGGACGCAGGTGTTCATTTGGACGGTCTTTTGTGGTTTAAGCGACATTTGATGGACCCCTCGAAAAGCCTGAAGATTTTTGTTTGGTGTTCATCTTCGATTGAATGGATGGGAACAGGATAGTTGACAGTTGTCGGAAAATTTTAGTCCAGTTAGGTCCGCTACCGAAAATACGAAAGTTACTGAAATACTTCACAAACATCCATTAAGGACACGCTTACAAACAGTTAAGTGCATCAGGCTTATTCACTAAACTCAATTTACTTTAATGCAATACTGTTTTAGCTAACAGTATTATCAGTTTTCTCCCGAGGTTATCTTTTAGTTGGAGTACTTCTAATGTTTTTCATCTGTTCTGCATGTCTTCTGCAATTGTGTGGTTTCAAAGTGATAAATTGATGCGGTGAACAAAACCATATATACTGTAGTGACAGTGAAAAGGTTCCTGTCTGACGGAGTTTTAATTTGGAACGTTCCCACTGCAAGCTTTGATCGCAAACGAATGAGACTTAGCGTTTGGGTAGGACAGGGCGGTCGTGTGTAATATGAATTCAGTGGTACACTGATGAGCACGGTCGCCTCATGAAAACACCGGCCGGAGTATAAATCCAGATTATATTGCTACGATAACATATTCAGAACTCGAGTCCAGTACTGTTGTATGAAGAAGAAACACGTCAAATAAAGTGAATGTGAATTCAAATTCTGCTGTCCAGTATCGACGATGTTCAGTCTATACCTGTTGCAGTTCACCTGTTCCGCTAATAAACCAAAGCACTTTTTGTCCACATTTGTTTCTTTGGTTGTTAGCATTGCGCAATGGTCCGCTCTGCATACGTGATTGTTCAGCGGCTGATATACGTGCTAACGATGCTATGCGCCAGATTCGTCGGAGCGATACCTTGACCTTGCGTTGTTATTGTCAGTGAAAAGTAGCAGTGGTTGACAGGTAGACAGTTGGGATTACTTTTTGAGCAGATTGGTATGTTTTGTTTTTCACGGAATACACACTTCGAAAGTTGCTCTTGGCAGCAATGAAATGGAAGGATTGATAGGTATCGTCGGAGGCGTGTACAAGAAACCGGAATAGCCGGAATGTTTGTATGAAGCAAAACTTTAGTGAGAAGTATTGGCGCCATCTACACTGACAGTCAGACGACACAAGTTGAAACTGCATTAGGTGATGTACGCCGGAACCACCTTCACGTTTCCGGTTACTCCCAGCGTACAACTCCCTGAACACAATGGTCTAGCTATAACCGACGTTTACAGACCAACAGCAAAGTCCACCCCTTATTGATTATTACCCAATAATCGACTGCTAAGAAGCTTCTTAAACAATTTCATTAAGTTTTGATCCGCCTTTCTGTGTAAACAACATCTTTGTGGGAAAATTTTGGTGGGGCTTGTGTATTATAGTTTCAACGTTTTAATATTAATGACGTCTTGTTTATCATTTCCCTAAATCCTTTTAGGTGGAAAACAGTGTGATTTTGTTCGGAAGGTTTTACAACAAAAACTTTACCGGATGAAACACCAGTACAGCATGAACAGTTTGTCGCAAATAATCTCACAATTTGAAACATTATGTTGTCAAAACTGTGACTTCGTGTTGGCAGTCACGATTAAAGTTGAGTCTAAGTATGGCTTGCAGGGCATCTGTGTTTCCTAGCTTGCCCTTTCATGCTAATTTTGTCAACCTAGAGGTCGACGCTAACTTCCGAATTGGCATGGTCATACCGCAAACTAATATACACCAAACGCATGGTATATATATATATATATACCCACACGTTTGATGTGTAAATCCATGATATCGTCATGCATATATATATATACACGAATTGATTTTTCACTCTATATGCCCAGGATTTTTAACATAATATATTCACATATATGCATGTTCTACTGAAAATCTGAAGCAGCCAGAAAAACAAACAATGTATGTTCTCAGCGTCAACCGGACCTGTTGATCGCTGATTCAAGCAACAATAGTAAAACAAGGCGAGCAAGTTCCCATTAGGCCGCCGATCTCCTCCAATCTCGGGTAGCATTTCTTTGCATGTTTTAGAATAGAAAATCTGTTGGCCAAGTTGCTGTATATATTGAGTGCGGAAAAATGTTAGTTTATTTTAAAAACAAAGAATTCAACGAAACTGAACTGAGCAGCTGAAGAGCTTCCCTCCTTCGAACTTCTAAGACATCGCCAACAGTGCATTCGCGAAGTCAACAAGGAAGAGTAGGCAAAATTATTTGGAACCTGACGAAATTATTTGTCTGTAGTTGGCAGGTTGCTAATAAATAAAGCAAAGCAGAAGGCCCGTATTCATCAGACTGTCAAAATTCATACAGTATCCGCAAATTGCAACAACATAACAACTTTGAATGTGACAACTGGTTAAGTGGCTTCCATCTAAACAACAGTGGTCCATGGCTAATTGAAGCCAGCAAACGTGCGTGTCTCTGTTATAGAAGGGAATGAAATGCAAAACCTGGGGGTCCAACAATCAGAAGTGACCTTTGCATTAACATTACATAAATAAAAGACCCCGAGGCTGTTGTATAAACATTCAGCGCCGCATGTGGCAGATGAAAGCTATTAGTAATCGGGTAGGACGGGCGATTTGAATGATGTAAAAATAGTACAATATGTTTTAACTACGAAGGCTTGGAGTACAAGCAATGGTTTCTGGAAAGTGCCCGAGAGGAACGAACATCAAGATGGTATTGCAGAAATATTGAATCTAGATGTTCTTTACTAATCCCGTAACTCGTTAGTTACTGTCTGCAAGCCACTTGGAATTGTCATATCTCATAGCAGATACACTAGCAAGGACGACTTGACAGTGAATATCTCAGCTTTTCGTCAGGTGTTTGGCGGTAAGTACTGATGACTTCGTACTCCAACCAGAAGGAGCAACCAGGTGCTTTAATTTAGATGTGAAAATCCTACCTCGGTTTCATTAGGTCTGCCGTCATTAGCCGGTACTGAAGGTGTGGTTTGGCAAGGAGGAAGCTGCATGCAAACTTCTGCAGAAAAATTGTGGCTGTGTGATTGCTGGTGTCACAAAAGTGCTGTAGCATTAATAAATAGAGCAGCATTGTTCCTTCTCATCTGTTTCAAATGTTGCTTTGCTGCATAGGAAAAACAATAATGATATCACATATGCAAATGACGATAGAGGCTATATCAAATTTGTAATTTAACTGTCGACTCATTTTGACCACTAAGTCACCTAGTCCAATTAACTCGTACAAACGTTTGCAATAAACTTTCTGGGTAAAATTACGTCTCAGATAGAAGCCGTCCGAATGACTGAGAATAACCAGAAAACTACCTGGAATGAAGATGACCGACACTGGATTGTCCTACATAGGAACAAAATGTGTGCATACTTTTTTATATCACTTTATAGATGGAATGGTTAATACTCAGTTTCAGCGAAATCCAGAAACAAGATGGCTTCCCTAGGTTCCATGGTTCTTTCCTCTGAAGAGTGATCAGTGTATTACAAGAGGTCAGCATGGCAGCGAGTAAAATAAACTTTGATTTAAATTAAGCTCGGAAAGTCAATAAAATTGTTTTTCAGGTAGATTTTAAGGAAAATATTCACTTTCTTTCTGATTCTGGTGTAATTGAAGGCATTTTCTGGTTAGTAAATAAAGATATTGTAGAAACCTTATCTCGAATTCCAAACTTCATGCGACATTCTGAATTCGCCTTTTACTGTGTAACACCCACCTTGCAATATAACGTTAAAAAGTTAGCCCTATTAATCTCTCTCTCTTGTCATGCATACGGAACATACAGAATCTGAAACAATTTGATTAAGTCGGGTTCATTCACAGTATTGTCTGCATAGAGGAATTTACCAAAATGAAACGAATTGATTGCATTTCCAGTATTTCTTATAAACCCTAAATATACGGCGCGTATGTCTATTGTTTATTCTTTTCGAATAAATTGTGTGGTTTTGGTTCGAATATACAATTGCAAAGAAGGCAAAACAGTCCTCAATATTAATGCAATAACATTAACTGTTACATCTACACAAATTTCCTTATGAAATATTGCAACATGTTTCTGTTGTTCAAAGCAATACATAAAAACGCAGCCAACCTAGATTTTTTGAAGTAACGGTCGAACACATTTATGCCTATCCATCGTGATCGTTCGCAACGTGATCCAATAAATAAGTCAAATTATTCAGACATGTACTAGAAAAACTGTGTGCCAAGGTTTTGCTCATCTACATCTTGCTAATGAGCCACTTCATACAAATAACTTGCACTAGTAGATTTATATCTATTGGCGACATTGTAGCAATTTGCCAAAACTTTCCGCATCCGGATTTTGTTCAGTTAATTATTAACTTTCTTTCTATGTATCGTGGTGAATCGAACTACTCAAAATTGCCGGACTCAGATGTCACATAAAAAGCCGACCGGAACATAAATATACTTCTGGGGGTTGCTAGAACAGAATGCTTCCTATCGGAGAAAATCGTTGGTTCGGAGAGCAGGTTGAATTATGGTTTTGGTACTGGATATTATTAAAATCCATTGTGTAACTAGTTCTGTTCGTCTCGTCTACTAAGTTGGCGCTGGTTGTGTACCTCAAAAACGAGGTTACCGTAGAATAAGATAAGCATAGTTTTTGACGTCAAACGGTTGGCTAAAATTACCAAACACAACAAGAAAACAAGTTTAGTTAAGCATTGCTATTTTGTTTCACCGCATCGATCACTACGTACGACAACTGTGGCAACATGTCTCCAACACATCACATACCATGTGGAAATAACACTGGTTTTAATCAAAAACAGTAACTCTTGCACTTTTAGTAAGATATACCAGAAAAGAAACTTAAGTGGTTTTTCCGAAAGAGACCGCCCTCAAACTCTGTGCAAAATGCTAAGGCAAATTGTGAATAGTAGTCAACTTATCTCAACTGACTCCTTTCTTTTATTACCATTAATGAGCAATCCGGTAGCTTTGTCGATTTAGAAGAGACCCAGTAACTGAAAACAGTTGACTCGTCTAAAGTTGCACTGACGACAGAAACAACATACCTGAATGAGGCAAACACTTTACCTTGCGTAATAAGAAACCATGCTGACAGCTCAGAACCATCACACTTGAACTCAGCCACCCACCCATCCCACTATCATGTATAGAGTCCGCCAAATAATCAAGAAGATTGATCAACCTGGTGAAATTGATGAGGCAGATCATGATGAAACCGATGACTAAATTGTTGAGTACTGCGGATTAAGTAATTTGAAGTGGACGTAGTTGTGAAAAATCTCGGTGGGCGACTAAGCCTAGGTGTGAGAGTTATGACCTCCTGAGATGTCCTCTTAACTCAGCTGTTAGAGCGCTTGCTGCATTTGGACAGGTCGTTTCTCCTGCTGGTTTAAATTCGGCCGAAGTTCAGAATTTTCACAGTTATATCTCACATAAATCTAAGTGTAGCTCAATAATTTCAATGAGTTTTTGTGATCCCAACTGAAGTCGATGGTCCAAGTTGAGTGAGCCGTTTTGTTCCCCCTCAAGACAATAGAAAAACCCAAGTATTAGCCGCGGACATATGTGACTGAACGTTTGGATGTTATAATTTCGTCGTGCTTAATGTACAAGCAACAACAAATTGGTTAATACGGTTGCCTCATAATAACGCCGGCCGGAGTTTAAATGCTGTCATTGGCAGGATTGTGTTGTACTGACGAGCTCATACAAACGCAAAACTCGAGGTTATCTCTTTGAAGGAGATCAGCCGTATTGTGTTTTTCCAAAGCGGTTTATTTTTCTCCGAGGGCAACCTGTGTAGAAACATACATGATTTAATCAACCAACCTACGCGGCAAAGTTTTTATATAGTCGATGCACAGTTCAGTGAAACTTCTTTGATTACTCCCTTGATGAACACAATAGACAGAAAAGCGTGCTCATTTCTTGATGCACGTATCAAGAAACTGCCCACTATTTTCACCCCATCTTTTCATTTCAAACGACACTTTTGCATGTAAATAATTCATACAAATTAATGAGCTCTGCGCATTCCTTCAATTGTTGTGACAAGAAAAATGTTCCATTTCGTGTAAGTACGGTTTGTTGCATGCGTTCCTAAAAGTGTATCGAAATTTGTCACGATGCTTATCGGCCGACATCATTTTGCTGTCTTCTTCATTCATATTCGTGAAGAGAGAAAGGGCTTTCCAAATTAGGGAATGAGTGCCATCTCTAACACAAATTGGTAAGCCTAGAATAAAATGTCTGCACTCCGTGTGAACGTGTATTCCAGTTCTTTTGTACATTTTTTAGTATCTCTGTTCTGGCCAATTGTTTTTGTCCGCATATATGCTGCATGAATTTCAACCAGTAAGGCCTGTCGCCATCAAGCGAATTTTTCGCCCGAGTTTCTTAACAATACATTATAAATTTCCAAGGTGTCGGTGCTGAATGAACAATCACGTTTTATGGCAATTCGTTAAGTAGGACTTACTATACTCTAAAAAGTAGTCTCTATGTTTGAGCGATATGACGCAAAATTTGATCATCACGTGTAGTAGTTCAAGAGTTCATTTTCATTTCCACGTTAACGGCATCCATATCGGCAAGTTCAAAACTTTTTGTGAAATGATTTCCTTATAGGCTTATCAAATTTCGGAGTTTGGCCATATGATGATAAACATGTCATCTGTAATCGTATCAAAAGCCTACTCAGTAACTCTCGGAAATAAGGAGGGAACTTGTGTTCCATTCTTGCTAGATCTCGTTGACAGTGCATAGCCATGTTGTGACCGACATTTGCACTGTCGCGCAGGTTTCTATTAGGTAGCTGTGTTGACCACTTCAAGACTGCGCCGTAGGCGCAACCCATTAACCACAACTAAATCACCTTAGCTGTTTTGTGACATCTAGTCAGGCTCCTCTTTTCAAGAGGACCGGCTGGAATGTCTATCAAAATGCGAAAGCTACAGTCGAGTATGAATGACATTCTACTCATACCAAGGTTATTTCTTAGTCACTATGTGACTGTGAGACCTCACAACTAAGCAGCGTTGAACGCCGGTTGCAAGCCGGTAACATGCAGCATAGCCCCTAGTTGATCAGGTAAAAGTATACACAAGCGCATGGGATCGCAGGTACAACTAATAACATGGTGTTAGCGTATTCAATGACGCCCTACATTCTTAAGAAACAAGATCATCCTGATCCCACAAACGCAATCTTACTCTTGTATTAAAGCCACAAGGCCAAACGTTGTGTTGTATCCATAAAGAGCTATTTGAGGGCCTGTCATTACTAGTTGCCTTGTCCAGGGGTTTGATATGAATTGTGCAGTATTATATGGAAATATTCCCATAAAGTTTGTGAAGAACAGCAAGATTTCTGTAAAATTTGTTTATCATTATACTACGAACGAAATTCCCCATCAATTTTGCAATGACTAATTGTGGTGGCTGGGTTTTGTCAGAGCAACAACTTTAGAACTCTACAGAACGGTCTGTTCCAATTAAGATAATTGTGGTAGAAGTAGCAGAGCGTATAACCACCTACTCTTGCTGCTGACTGGGCGGTCTCAGTGCAAAACGTAACTGATCGTGCGTTTTGCAACTTCAGAAAGGGTCAACCACTTTAACTGGTTTTAATAAATTCGTTAAGATCGATCATGAAAATGAAAATTCCACCAGCACCTCCGACCCGGCATCCACCAGTACACAGGAAGGTTTCCAAAGGCTCCAGATCTTCATGCACACAATTTCGCTACGGAGCAAGCAAAAACATTAGTGAATATGTAGGCCTCCTGAACATATCTGTATACTTGGCGACGGAGTTTTGTTGCAGCAAGAACGTACACATACAGAAAGCAAAAGACGATGACCAGCTATACGAACACTGTACCAATAAATAAAGAACGTTTCGGGTTTCGCAGTTCTTGTCGTAAAACAGGACGGTTACCTACAGAACGAGCCGAGATTTCGCTAATAAATCCACCGAACCACTACTCGGACGATGCGATTAATGTTGAAGAAGTATTCTGCATCTAGCGGCGCACGGAGAACACTGCTTCGCGAGTAGATAAGCTGTTGTTCACACAAGTGAAGCATGTGGAAGCTAATGCTCTGGCCGGGTATTCCAGCCTCTTCCTGATGACCAAGCGTTGTCCAGTTCAAATTGACCGCACTTGCATCAAGCTTGCTCCGGGAATGACTAACCCATCTTCTCTCAGCGATCTGAGATTCATTACCATATCTTCAGCGTCGTCAGGTTGGTTCCACAATATCTTGCCTGATCGTTAGAATACGCGCTTGCCACTGCCCGCTCATCAGTTCGCAATCCTACATCACGATGGGTGACTCCAGGTGACCTCACTCCCAAAAGCAATGCCCTGGAACTCATTCACCACGTGTTACAGCTTGTATGCAACCCATATTGACTTGCCAAAATCACTCGATTCCATCTCACACTGTTGTATGGCAGGCAGCCTCATTTGTGAGTAGTATACTACTCACAGGCAACATTCAGGAACTAAACGGCAAACCTCAACGTCAGGGAGAAGACGGACCAGTAGCGACTATCGAAATAGTGTGTACACATTATGGGAGAAGTGCCACCAGGGCGAATGACAACATACCGCTACACAATTTGTGTGAATGCACCTCAGCCGTGCAAATGAGTATGTGTTCGTGGTCCCATATTTTGACATAACTTGTATGGGAGTACGTGTATTAAATAGTTTTGTAGGTCAAGCGTCTTTTGCGGTCACAGCAGCATGACACGATAACCAAATCGGTCCAAGCTGTGGATGCTCCTCCTCCTTTACGCTAAAATTGCTGACTCCCACCGGAACGCTTTGTTCACTTTTGAAGGCTTCGTGCTCCGATCCCAGCGTGGTGTTCGCTAAGTTAACTCACTCTCGCCGCTGCGTTCATCATGGCGATCGATAACGTGCTAGGTTATCATGACCAGAGCTTGACTACCTGTTCCACGGCATTTTGGTCAGTCGTTCGCGATCTTCCTAGTGGGACGTCCAACGACTGCGTCAAAGAAGCTTGTAGTCACAGCTATTATGCTGGAACTATCCGCACTGAATGTCACAACCTAAAAGACCAAACTTGCGTTCATTGATGATGACCATAGTTTCAGCACGACGAATATTGCTGGGGGATTTTTTCAACTCGTTTCGGAAAACGTCCACTCACTGAGCTTCTTCGATACGATGAATCATATATATATGCAATTATAGGCTGTGACGTGGACTGTATTTCCAATTCACCTGTGATCATCATTTCTCGTGATATCAGATATCTTCCTACAACGTTATTCTTCATCCGAGATTGTCCAACTACATAGTCACTGATTTATGCATGTTGGCTGTGTTCAGTTCACTGAAAATCATACCATACATCTGTATAGAGTAACTTGGCGTTGATTGTTACTACCTTCTGACGGTTGTCCCACTATGAAAGATATTTCCCTGTCCAGATACATGGACCTTGACTGTGATAACACTCTTGTGCCTCGAAGAGCTTTTGATTTTGAAACACTGCCTTTTATTTTTGTCCCTACTCCTTATAAACGTATCACACAAGTAACGTACATTCGATAACCAATGTCATTACTACTCGCTTTTCTTGTGGAAGAAGTTAATAATTCTTGAGTGTTGCTAACCACGCCGCACCCTACATTTGACAGACAGCTTGCTTTGAATTTCTATGTTTTCTTGAACCTTTGTTGCTTAAATTTTGGTGTTACCACTTGCCCTTTCCTTAAATGAAGTCTTGTAAGTTACTATTCAAAGTAAACAGTAGGTAGCTTATTTTAAAAAACCTGGTTGACAAACTGTTCGTCGGGATTTCAACTAAACTCTCTAGGAAATTATCTTTCGACTGCTGCTGTTTTAAAATTTATACTTTGATATACCGTTCTATATAAGCAAGTTAGAAAGTTCACGTTGTATGGAAACATTTGACGTGATTATCTTTAGATTCACTATCAAGTGACAGGAATGCTTATCTGTGCATACAGCCTGGTTGGTTGTTTACGAAGTATTAAAAATCCGCATTGATTCTGCGTGTAAACTGGCCAGTGAATGTTTTTTTGGAATACAAGTTCTTCTATTATGCTTACTGGTGCAGTCCTAAAATTCGGTGTAACGTGAATAACATTCAGCTTGAAGCGTTGAACAGTCAATCAAAAACGAACTATGTAACTTGGTTAATCAGACAAATGCTAATTTCCCGGGAGACCACTTGCTCGTGACGAGCACAGAATGGCTCATGACGAGTACAGAAATGCTGCGGGGAAAATGAGCGATTAAACAGAAGAACAAATTTGATTGCCAACACAGCTGTTTTTCCTGTTTAAAGATAAAGACAGTCGTGGTCGTATCCTGTTGGCTGACACATATGTGCATTTAATCTTGAAGTTCTACGATTAACATTGCATTCACAATGCACTGCACCGGTCTGAAGTAACACTATTCAACCGTTCAACCATTCACTTAATTAGCACTATTCAAATCTGCTGAGTCTTGAGGTAACATAATTCCTACCTGCTCAGTACAGTTCACGTTCGATCGCACTTCTTACAGCCTGCTGTAACGACAGCTATGAAGAAACGAGATTGGTTCCTGATTGAGTATGTAGGTAGTGCAACTTTGCTATAGTGGAGGATTAGGTTGGGCTTTTATGCTGTATGAGGGAAATGTTCTGAACAGTTGGGTAATAAGCCGAGCCCGACAGAATTGACGCCGTTAAACGGAAAACTGAAGATTAATTGTGTATAATGTTCAGGTTACCTGATACTATTTTATGAAAGCGTTGTGACCATTCTGTTGTTTTCACTTAATACACTAAAGGGTTGAACCTGTTCTACAGACTGAAACATTTAAACCAAATAATTTCTAATTAAGTAGTACGATTACCAATATTTACTTTGCTGTTATGAATGCTATCTTAATAGGTGTTCTTTTACTGGCTTGCTCGTTTATGCAGATTAACCCGACAAATAACTTTATCGTCTCGCTCTCGGGCCGTGTGGATAGAGCCTTTGGTCTTTGAAGTAGACCTGGTTGATTGTCTCTACTGAAGTGTAGTAACCAGGTCGAAGGATGTATGGGCCTACAATCCAACTCTGTCCACCTTCCTTGACCTTGCCGTTAATTTTTCTTGACATACCAACTAGTCTGAAATCAGTGGTTAATAGTAGGGGATTTTACTTTTTACCCAAATTGAATATTATCCACAAATGATTGTGGCTGTTGCACTTTCACTGACTTCTCATTCATTTTTTCTCTGAATGAATAATTAGACTCAAGTCTCGCCACTGTTAAGGCTCGTCAGCAGTACCTGTCCTTGTCACAGCCCGGACATCAACTTTAGCCACGCTCGCCTGAGGTAACCCCTCTCCAACTGTTCTCAAATTAGACATCAGTCACAAGTGAATGTGGCTGCACATTCACATCAGTTGTGTCTGATGTGGGATCAATGGCACAGTGATAGACACGGTTGCCGCAAGAAATCATGACCAGAGGTCTAGTCCCGACCGTTGCAAGAATACAAACCGCTTACGAGTTCCATCAACAACGAACGTCGAATCTAGTGTTTCTTTTCGAAAGAGGCTGAATGGAAAGTCAGCCGGAATGCAACAACTGTGATCGTTGTAGGTGATTTTCAATTTATACACTTTCAGTGAGTGATGAGCACCGTTCTTTGAGGGGATTGTCTGATTCAACGAGTATAAGAACCCAATGACGCTTGCGTTGCGTGCTTCTGTGCGAATCGGTGAAATGTTTTAGTCTTCAATATCGTAGTTCTTTTCTCTAAAAACAGTTCCTTTTTATCCTCCTACATAACGATACGTTTACCATTTTATGCGGTCTTCTTCGTGTTAAACATTTAGGTTAATCCACAAGCAGCCGTAGTTGTGAAGGGCCAAATGAGTAATCGTTTTAGCGGCAGTTGTACCCCTAAGCATAAAATCGTCTTAAGGCTCGCACATATTCTAATCTTAGCAGCTGAGTCCCCTTAACACAATTCAACAACACAAAGAGAAGGTATGCTGTGACGTGCCTAACGCTCAGTTGCTGTCATCAACCACACGCGTAAAATATGAAACCAACACAGTGCAAGCACAGTAATGTCATTGAGTACCGATAGGCCGAACCAGTTGTTCCGGTCAAATTGTTGCTTTGATTTCAGCAAATTACAGTCATCCTCTTTAACCTGACTTTTCTACATCTTCATCCTTTTTTCCAGCTGGTTTATTTATGTTTGGATTTGCTCGTACTAACATTTGTGTTTCTTCTCTTGTAGCTTCATCTAATTTCTGATCAATCCTTAGTTTTCACGTACGCAATTGTTTTATTCTGCTAAAATTGTTAATACGTTCACACGGTATATTCATTTTCGGATTTGCGTGAAGTAATTGTTTTACTAGAAATGACTAAATTAATCTGGCCGCATGAAAACGCTTTGTAAATCCAAAACGTGTGATTAAGAGGAGAGAATGATGTCATATTTGAGGGAATATTAAGCGATACCTGACGGTCGATTATGTACGATTATTTTTGTCAATCACTGTACTGACTGTTGATTCAGTCTTCGTGACTAGTGCTAACGTATCAATCAAGTTTTGTTTAACTCCTGCTTGCTTAGTTAGTTCCAGTCACCCACCAAACATATCCTCGTTCGCTGGGCATTATGCACTAGTGCACCACATGTTTACCTCTCAACTGGCAGACCAATCTGTCATCCAACCTCAGCAGCTATCAGCGGTGTTACACGAACTTCCTTCTGTACATATGCACTTAGTCAGTTGAAGGGTGCAGCTCTTGGTTACTTGCTTTCGCATTCCAGTCTCACGGTTAACTAAGTTGTATCCAACATCTTACACTGGATGGAGTAAAATCCATCCCGTTGTCTGAACCCTCTCAGTGAGACTGCTAGTCTCGAAACAGTGTTTTGAACTCAAGTTATTATATCACAAGGGCTTCGTATACTTTTTCATCGTGATGGTTTATCTGATACACATGAGATGTGTCGCTGTGTGCTCATGTGACGAATTCTGGTTAGACAGTTTCCTACATGTCCCGTAACAAAAATTGTTTTTGCTGAACACTCAGTAGTCAGATGGCAGGAATCAACTTCATTTCTCTGTATTCACAGAAAGCTTGATAAGTAGATGTATATTTCACCTCGCCTCATACACATAATAGTTGGGAACAGCATGGTCCAATCCAATGACGCTCATATACGCAAAGTTTTTAAGGAAGTCTTGAGAGACGTAATCATTCTACTTGTAAACTGTCTCACAGGTGCTATGCGGCAGTTCATGTTTGATCGACCACCAGTTTTCTATAAATTTACTGAACAGAAGAACATTCAATGCAAGAAATTTGCTGGAATTGAATTTGGCCGAAATCTGTCCAACAGTAGATTCATTAGTCATTAGTCATTAGACGAATATTGATATAATTGTTGTATCCGTCTCCACTATTACCGTCGATTTGTACCAGTTACTATCGTATTCCATCAATCCCAAGTTTTCTCGAGTTCTCAGATATCACAGACAATCGTACCTTAATATCAGCTACAGTCAATTCATTGAGGGTAATTAGCAGCCCTAAACTGTAACGGCCTTCAAGATCGCATATAATATTCCTTAGAAGTGCCGTACTGTTCATAAATGTTACCAAGGTTCAACGTTTCTGCATTGGTGATGCTAATTGAACTCTGTCATGCGGCTAGTTAATTATATCATGCCCACATTCGCAGTGCAACCCTTCTACAACTCCTTGAACCTCAGTTTGAGAAGCAGGTATACCTGCACAAACTTAAACCGTTCATATAGCACCAGAAGTTGTTCAGTACACGACTAATTGCCAAGTGCACTAGCATCAGCATACTGTTTTGTCGGTTTACTTCCGGAGGTGCTGTAGCATCACTGACAGAAAAGTCAACCACCACCAGATCGTTACAGTAGGATATAAACCGAAGCATGTTCGGTGGTCTTCTCGGTTTGAAGTTGTGCCTATAATTTTGTTAATCCAACAAATGTTCACCTATTATGAGGTGGACGTGAGCATTTTGGTCAACCACGAGAATCTACTCTTTGCACTGCTTTCTTAATATAAAAGGTGATGGAAATTCACCTTCGATCAACAGTGTGTTCACTACTGGTGCCAAAATTCACCGAGGACCTAGTTTTCATTCTTTCTCCGATCGTCGACTCACCGTACCTGCGTTGGTTAAGCTAAATGAAGCACCTGTGTCTAGGAGACATTTTTTACAATACAGATAGTTGATTACACTGTAAGCATTGTGAACATTCGAGATCTAGCTGCGTCAGAAACCTTACGAACATAATCACGACACTTACTTGATCTTGTCTGTTTTTCATATGTACTGGGATTTGTTGCTTAGAAACAACAGTTTATCTGGTAAGCTACTTTGCCGCATCCAAGTGGTTCGGCAGGTGTGCTAAAAATGTCCGTCAGAGATGGCTTTAGCCAGCTGATCTAAAGTACCTTTTTCAAATTCATCCGGTGACCCTTCAGGTTGGGCGCCATAATTGTGGAACAAACGACCTAACGTCCACAGCGATCACCTATGATTTACCATACAGTCGAAGTCACTGTGGGCGCAGGTATTCGTCGAGTTTGGTATACAGGTTTCACACGTTTCTTCACCAAAAGAGGAGTTATTACGAGTGAGTATGAGACCGACTGTATAGGTTTGCCCGTGGAGGTTAGTGAAGTTTGACGAGCATCTACCCTTATATACTAAAGTAAGGTACCCTTTCAAACTGAGTTGTGATTCGTCACCTCTCGTTCCCTTTACTCTTGTGACCTGGAATTTAAGTGGTCACTACTTGCTGTTGCTGAATCTTGAACAGAATGCTGACTGACTGATCATTTTCTCTCATCCGGTCGTTCAGCTTTCCGTTCTCCAACCTCTAGCTGACCATCTATCTGATCAGTTGAAGTTGTTCCGTTCCGTCGTGCCGGTAATCTGGCATGGCCGCATTAACCTCTCTGGGTTTTTGGGTCGCAGTGGCTCATAGTCATTGTCCAACTATATGTGTTTAGATTACTGATGAGTAGTCGGGGATTTGGTTAATTTATTGAACCGGTTGATGAATGCCGTGCTTCAAGAAATTTTCCTTCATGTTCAGGTTATGACGGAATGAGCAGTTCTGCGGTACTCAGGTTGACTGCGTGCCTAGTTAAATTTTCGTGAACAAGATCAACAAAAATTGATTGTCTCCTTATAGCCAATTATTGTTCACGTAGTTAAGTGGGTAATTTTTTTCCGATTTGACCGATATAGTGTTTTCTGTAGTCAATGCATTTAATTCTGTATATAGTTGAATGGCTTTTTATTTTTTGAAGTATTCTTCCTCATGACATCGTCCGTTTTTGTACTATCGTGTGGTTGCAAAGTGTAGCTGTGATTTCTGATAGAGTAGTGGTGTGAGGCAAAGCAGTTCATTGTGTGGAAGTTTCCGTAAGGTTTGAATATCTTTTCTTCTCCAATAGACTCCCTCGGACGAAATTTCGTGAGCACACGTTGCGAATGAACACTCGATAACTATAGTTTTCTTTCTCTCTGCCGTTTTTCGATACTGCAGTGTGTTTAATTTCCTTTGAATAGAATTCGAATGCAACTGCTTCCATGACAGATTATGTGGATGTTGTGAACACTGGAAAGTTTATTCCTATATATTTTTCCTGTGGACGAAGGTTTCCAGTGTTCCACCAAGTATACGACTAATAAGTACATCCAACAAATATAGTTTGTTTTCGTTGTAGTTGTGGATGTTCTTCACGGATCTATCACTGTAAACAATAATGCATGAATGCAACACAATAGCTAATGAGATCAGAATTGTTGTAATACTCAAGTTTTGAACTCACAGAAAGTGTACACCGGTATTCCGGATGATCAACACAATATTTCACATGAACAGTATCCGACAAACACGATATCTATGACGTTGCTTATAAGATGTTGAACGGAGATAGGGACTGCGACGACATTCGCGGCATGAAGTAACCAAAATAATTGATTGAAATAACCGTATATTATTGTCAAGTGATTACGCAAATGAACAGAAGAAAAGACCGATTTGCGCAAGTTTTTATTGTTACAAGGTCATTTACTCATCTTGAACAGTTAGTGAAAACTATTCAAATGACTACTGTACGGAAGTGGCATATTGTTATTAAGAAAGCAAGAACCTTCTTATCGTTCTGTTCGCATAAGTTGTCTTAGGGAATGAAACCATTAAATGTATTTCAGTGGGTGTAATAAGGAATTTCTGAAACACCGCGGTTCGCTATTATGCTTATTTGAAACTGCAACCCATAAATCACTTGTCTCTGCACTCACTTCGTAACTTTTCCCACCAAGGACCACAGAGAATGGAGCTTCGGTGCGAAATTTTAAAGACACGGTTATGACGGCTCGTCTCTTGTACGTGACACCGACTGAATGCAGTTCTCAGAGAGTACGAATGAATCTCTTCTCCTGAAATCGTAAAGTTGTAGGTCAACTTCCCTGTCTCGTAAGTTGATGTGTTTGTGACATAAGTGAAGTTGGGGAATTCGGATCCAAATTCTTCTCGTTTGATTTTCTCGTAAGTTCTTACAGCTCGGATACCGGTATCGTTGTAATTTTGTAGTGTGTAGCACGAAAAGACAGTAAGAGCTTTTCTCAAAAGTTTAATACTAAACACATAACCTAGGCTTTTTCATAGTTATCATCCTCGATCAAATTACTGTCGGCCGATTAATTAACTCTGCTTACAAGCTTGAAAGAATAATATTAAGCCCAACTGAAGGGACCAAGTAAAGACTCCAATTCAAAACCGCTTCGGTTGTTTTCAATTTGTATCTGTCATATCTTAAATAAGCCATTTACTAGTGATGAAGACGAAGGTTAGAACCACATGAGATTTTTCTTAAGTAGTTTAATCAAGACAGTGTGATGTATGTTCACTGTTTTGGCCGGTAGTTTCGTCCTACAAGATGATTGAGACAGAATTCTTCATTAATTTTGGTTTCGTTTCTCCAATTCAACTATTCATATTTCCTTAAAATTTTGCCTCAGAAAAACAATCCCCATAATTATTTGCCTTTTTGTCTTTTTCTCCAATTATTTAACCATTTCCTTGCAGGATCCGAAATCGTGCTCATTGGGATAATTGACAAAAAATGAAGTCACGTTAGGCATGACCGGATTATTATATGTGAACATCCAACCACTTTCGCTTGTGATTAATGATCAGGTTGCCCGATCGCCTCGAGAGGAGACACAGTTACTGTCTGTTAAGTCCAATCGATGACCCCTCGACTAGTACCACTCTCCAAGTTGAAATCCCAGAAATCATTGACTTGTTGAGCGATATTTGATTACTGGTGAGTAGTAGGGGATTTGGTTTATTTCGAATTGAACATCACCCACAACCGATCGCAGCTATCGCATTCCCATAGACTTTCCAGTCGGCCCCTTTCGAACAGCAGAAGCACTAGACTCGAGTTTCGCTCTCATTAGAGTTTGTCAGTAGTGCATATGATTGCCACTGCAGCCGGGACTTGAACCACGGACACGCTGTGATTTCAACTTGGAGAGAAGTATTAGGTGAGGGGTCATCGATTGAAGTTAACAGACAGTAGCTGTGTCTCCTCTCGAGATGATCGGGCAACCTGATCATTACTCACAAACGAAAGTTGTTGGGTGTTCACATATGATAATCCGGTCGTGCCTAACGTGAGGTCAATGACGCAGTGGTAAACACGGTTGCCTGCTCATGAACAGCATGTCCGTGGTTCAAGTCCCGGCAGTGGCGATGATATGCACTACTGACGAGCTCTAATGAGAGCGAAACTCGAGTCTAGTGCTTGTTTTCGAAAGGGGCCGACTGGAAAGTCTATGGGAATGCGACAGCTGCGATCAATTGTGGGTGATGTTCAATTTGAAAGAAAATCATCGTGTTTAATCGATGACGTTAGATTATACTGATTGATAAGTTGTAGAAATTGTCGAAGAATGGCTGCAAATCCGTTATCTGGTTAGGTCAATCACAGTCCAATCGAATTGATTGATGTGGTTTTGCTTCGGACGCACAAGGTGGACGTGCTGCCGATCAATTTCCTACTCCCGACGTCCACTGTAAGTCCGAAGGATGATAAGAAATCAACGCGAATAATCGGATGTTGAACATCTGCCACCGGAAATCTCAAGGGAAACTGACGCCTAAGGCCGAGATCCAGAGTGAGTAGCTTCTCACCAAATGTTGGAATCGTCGAACAATTAGCAGTCTATAGTCTGTACGATACCGGTTGGAGATTGCGTTTGTCACCTTTCGGTGGAATAACGCTAACCTCTGTGCCTGTATCAATGAGAACATTCGGCGCAGTTGAACGGTCGAATCTATGAAATAGGTGACCGCTTGAGGAGCCATGAACAGCCGTCGCCGTTACTGTATGGCCTCGGCGTTTCCCGAATGGGAATTATCTTGAGCAAAACTGCATGGCCTGGTACAACGGATCGCTTTAGAACCAAATCGACGGTGGTAATAACACACGTTTCGATCGACTCGTCGTCTGCATGAACGGCTTCGGGATTGACGGCGATATGGAAGGCCTTTTGATTGTGTTGTCACTTGTTTAATGATTGCAGAGAACCTTGCGGTCATGTCGGAAAATTGTTGCTACAGTGCGTCCAGTTCCATTGGCCAGGTATGCTTCAACGACACCTCTGGTAAGCGTACATGGGATACCGTCCAACTTTAATAACTCTCGTGTACCTGGTCAGCCAGCTCTGCAGGTTTTTGAAGCGGTGTATCGCTGTCGAGTAAGGACTCACTCGCAGAGATTCCATCGGGTTGACTGTCACGGTTGCACACCCACTTAGGATCAACGTATCGCAGGGAGCGCGGTTTACCGAAGATATGTGGACGACATTATCGTGATCGCTGACAGTACGCAACAGATCGAAGCGTTATTGAAGGAACTTAATTGTAGTCGCACGAATCTACGATTGACGATGGAGTTAGAATGGGATAACCGCCTGCCATTTTCGGACGTACTGATCCAACGCAGAGCTGACGGCACTGTAAGACGGTCGGTCTACTGAAAGTCTACATGGACAGGACAGTATTTGCACTACGATAGCTTTGTCACAGTCCATCACAAACGGAGATTAGTAAGGAACTTATTCGATCGAACTAGGGAAATTTGTACAGCTGATACAATCGACGAAGAGTACCATCGTCTTGAAGACACACTGAATGAAAACGGCTATCCACAGTTGTTTATAAGATGATTCAACGAACTACAAATCAACAGCCAACCTCTCCACTTAGCTGAACGGAAAGCTACATTCCTTCGACTTCCCTTTAAAGGCGACGATGCCTGTTCACTGTTGAAAAGTCGGTTAGTTTCCGCTGTTAAACGAGCTTTTTACGCAGCTAAAGTAGTGCCCAATTATGACACCACTAAAATGCAAATGCCCACTACCATGGACAGCCTACCTCTTCACCTCAGTCGCACTGTGTGTAGCAATATTCGTGTGGGTGCAGTTCCACCTACATTGGAGTGACGGAGAAGCAGCTGCAAGTCAGGATAGCAAAGCATTTGCCTAAGTGGGTGTGCAACCGTGACAGTCAACCCGATGGAATCTGTGCGAGTGAGGGCAAAGGTCATTCACACAAGACACCGGCTTCGTCCACTGCGCGTCATATGTTTGAGACAAATCACGAGACTGATAATCCGTCGGCATTCTCAGTCATTTTCCCGTACCGGAATAAAGGATTACTTCACTTTGCTAAGGCAATTGCTATTAAACGATTGAAGCCGCTATTGTGTGTACGGAAGGAACTGTTCATTAAATTAGCACTACCTTGATAGTGTTAGTGAATTTATTATTCTTTTCCTTGTATCTGGACAGAACATTCTCCGTAAGTCTCAATTTTATACATATTTTGTACTTTTCATTTCTGCAGTATGTACCTGATACGATTCAGCGAAATCAGTTCGAACAAAGATTGTGCAATATATCACTACAAGCTTGTCTTTTCAAGATAAAGAAATCTCTAGTGGAACGCGGCCATTGACGACATCACAGGTTACCTCAACGGTGACCTACCAGTGGTGATTTAGACTGAGCGTAGTGGTGGAGCCAGGCCACTCAATCCTACCGAGCCATGTTTAAACCGTTGTGAAATCATCCGTATGGTAAATCTTCACACCAATAGGTTAGGGAACCTGTTTTCTAGTATTCAGATAAATTTTCACAGTTGGGTCTCATCTAAAATCATCAATCTGCCAAACTACTCATTAGTGATTCTGATAAATGGCTGAGTTCAGTTATCATGTGATCAGTGACCAAATGGAACAAATAAAACGGTGGTTTGAGGAATGTCTACCACGTCAACCTCATTAGTAAGCCCGTGATCAAGACAAGATGGCGCTGGACTCGCTGACTAAGTAATATGAATTTGTCCAAATAATCCAGCCTTAGTATTGCTTCGAAGAGTTCCCCAACGGAAACAGATTTTGAAGTATTAGCTAAATAGATCGTGAAATCTTAATCCGGGTGATTAGTATCTCTCAATATTAATGAATGGCTACAACCCAGGGATGGAATGCTACAATGGTGAAAATCTACTCGATTCACCACTTATCCAAACCCCGACACAATAGGAGTTCTAACAAGGAACCAATTCAAACGTTGCATTGAAGATACTACACCAGGATTGGACGAATAATCTCAATGTTACGCCTTCTGTGATTCGCTTATTTATTTGTTCCATATTACACCAATTAACGTTCAGTTTGTGACTTTGTAAGTACTAATGCGACCAATCAATGGGTGACTATGATTTTCTTAATACTGTTGTACATCCATAAATTTGGCTTCTTGTCTCATGAAGAATGAATTGCTTACTGCAACCGGTACAAGGCCTTCTCCTTATTACTTGCGTGGGAGGTTTCAATCCGAGTACGATTTCTCGGGCTATTCGAAGTCCCTATTTCCGAGTGGTACATGTACACAGAACGTTGTAAGTAGCTATGTCGACATCTGTTTGCGCAGAGGGCAATCCTTGAATCACAGTGATCAAACTGGTGAAGTTCTATCGAGTCTAACTACTTGGCAGACTGAGTTCTTAAGATATAGTTGCAAGAGTACATGGGACCTTTAGGTTTAACCCCGAATATTTAGCTATGCCAACTTCTTTACCGATTTTCCTATCACTACAAGAAGTTGTCACATCAGAAAAGGACAGTTCCTCTTCCCGCACTTCCTTGCTAAACCTGGCGCCTCCATGGTGCTCATTATGAATGTGCTTTGCCAGCCCCAGTGATCTCCAATTTCATTCAGTTCACTAAAGAGGAAAGAGGTAGTGGTGGGAAAACGGTACCACTAGGCAGTTTCGCTGGTTACAATAAGCACAGCAGATGAATCCATTTGAGAAGGCTAATCGAGCGAGAACCGCTGGGTCAGCCTGTTGTGAGGTGTTTTGAAGTCAATATCCCCTAGTGGAACGGAGTAAGGGAGATTTTGTGGAAATAATGTAATTAACGAAGGCCACTTGTGTCAAGTTCAGAGCTACTGCTTTGGTTTTCTACCAACACAGTCGTCCTCACCCAGGCCTGACGTTTCTGGGCATGTTATAATGTTATCTTATCCCAATGGCCGATTGAGACTGGGTAGCAGTCCAAGGTGCATGCGTATTTCTGAGGCTAAATAAGCTGACTGTGGAGGACGATGTATACCAGTATCCGGTAGATCAGAGAAACCAGTGAGTAATGTTAGGAATCGCCACTGGTTTAATCACTGCATTATTTTAATAGCAACGTCACAGCTTCCTGAAACAGGCACGTTTTGCGTAATACGGCTCCCGCGCCTGCGTCCCTCAACTCTTTGAGCCTCAGACGACGGCTGTTGGCGTGTGTATTCGTTTTGATCAGTGCGTACCCTAAGTGAGTTATCACTTTAGTGGGAGTGACTTGTTGCAACATCATTTGCTTCATTAAGTCAGCTGCAACATGAAGAGCAATTCGCAGCAGATGAGATAGGATAGTTAGGGTCAAAGCTTTCCCATGGCCTATGAAGTCGATCTGGGGAAATATATCTGTTTAGAAAATTAAACAAATTCTATTCCAGATCAGCTAGCAGTGCAAAACTACTCTCATGCAGAGAGAACACAATTAGTGGTCGACATAAAGCTTTGGGCAATCTTAGTGGTATCATCCATATTTACGGTATATACTTTATAGTGTCCGTCAAGTTGAATGGATTGAGTTTGTTTCTTTCCAGTTAGTGTGAAAAGGTTAGCCGGCTGTATTTCCGAGGGGGTCTCGAATTTCGAGTGGATTGGTTGCGAATGACTGCCTGATTGACCAAACATAATTATTTAACCGCACGAAAGGCTACTTTCTAATGATGATCACAAAAATGACAAAAAGGACCTGTTGATCCCTTTACTGATACAGGATATTGTTCACTACTTGCTTCCCGCACTCAAATGTCTAAACGCTGCAACTTCATCGTTAATTTATCTTCGTTACAAGTAATGGATAGGAGAAAAGTAATTATTTTATAGGATGGGGACAAAATGCCCGAGGTTTTAATGTTGATTAACGATTGGTGAGCACTTTGACTGACGACAACTCTTCCGACTCTGCCATCGTTTGCTTAAATACAGATAGGTTGAACAATAAATTGAATTGCCACCCAAATTTGCCAGAAGCATTCGTGGCAAACAAGCAAATTAATGACTTAAGCAACAGTTTCACTCGCTGTATGTAAATGAATCTTTCTTAAGAGCTGAAAGTTAAAAAATAAGAACTGCAAACAGTTTTCAAGGTTAAGTAGGCAGCTGGGTAGCTACTTATGAACAACTGCTGTCGAAAAATGACGACTTATCACAAAAGAAGGGTACACGGTTGAGGAATCACGCGTATAACTGAACTAGACATAACCTTAGAGACGATAGAAAATAGACGGAAATGGGAGGCTCACGCACAATACAAAGTGATATCCGGGTCTGTAAAATAGTAGTACCAGTATCCAGATGTATGTAGTGTCGGGAATGTTGAAGAGGTGAGATTGCTTTGATGCGTTGTGGAATTTTGGGGCTGTGTAGTAGTTCACGTCCTCACATTCGTTGCCCAATATTGCTGAAGCGTTCGCCTCTTGAGGGGGGCGTTAGAAGTCGTGACATGTTACGCGTCCGCTATCTTGTTCACACGCATGCCTGGTTCTCACATGTTTGTACGTTAACCCGCATGACAATGACTGCGTGAATGCACGTGTGTCGAATGTGTGTGGATGTGACACTGATAACCCTAGTCACCCACTCAATGGTAGCAGGACGGTTTAGTAGGCCACCAAAGTGTTTGCGCTAGACCTTCATGATGTCCTCTGGTTGAGTGCACGAACAGCCGGTCTCTACCCCTACCAGTGCTACCCTAGTGCTAACGGGAAAGGATTCGCTGTCCGTAGGGTAAGCGAATATGAGGTTCGCCCTGCGGAGATTGTGTGGGCAGGATTGACCAGGATTGTGGGATCATGGGTTTGCTCGTGATGCCCGTAACTCTCAATCTACGTGGCCTTGAGCGCTGGCAGTAGGGTGTCTGCGTGGACCAAAGATTTAAAGTGATGTGTGTGCGGACCAAATGTGAGGTGAATGAGTAAGGTTGAATCATTGAGTTTGGCACACGGCGATGAGCTGTTACAGAAGTATAAAGGCAGCTAGAATGCATTATGTAACACAGTTTAGCTTGTGTTCTGATTAGATGAATATATCGTTTTTAATCGCTCCTGGGGATTTAGAATGATCCACTCAGTAGCGCGTAGTCGAATACTATAGTAACACCAATTCAGATGGTTGAGCTAATGTGGTTGCCTCCCAATTACAAAAATCTTCAGAAAAGGTGATCGAAACGATTGGGATTTATCCGGTACTATCATAAAAATTACAACAAATGCGTTCTCTTACCTTGAATGTGTATTCACCGAATAGTCAAATCATCCAGCAGAAAGAGGCGTTCAAATTAGAACAACCAAACATGGAGTCGCAAATAGCCATTAGTCAATGGGAAATGGATTCATTCAAACATTCGGGTATGGATGAAGGTGAGAGCCTGTCAAACACGACCATGTAAGAATGTTTTAGCAGGTAAGTATTGGTAATTATGAAGAAGAAAACGATTTATATATGCTGTCCTGATACAAAATTCATCATGATTCTTCACTACACGCAACAGAAGGCCAAATAATGACAACTTTAAGATCGAATTTTTACATACACAATAAACGTGCTTCAACTAATTTATCATTCCGCATTTTACCAAAAATAGAAAAACAGACGTACCAAATGACCATGAACAAATCCAACATATGATGTCTCCATTAGCCCCGACAAAAATGACGAACTTGTGATTCTGTCGACTCCGAATAGTTTAGCTGGAAAGTTATTTTTCTTTAGCAGCAAATGCAAGTGATCGATTTGACATCCTCTTTTCATTGAGAACAAATTTCAGTGTAGGCAGACAAAAATACAGGCACCTTAAAAAGATACACCTTTGTGTCATCAACAAAACATTAAATCACCTATTCAAATTGATAAGACTGTGAACGGGTTCTTTAAATGTTGACGTTTTTTCGCTAACTGGGTAGCACAACTGCACGACAAGCCTTATTTCCGTTAATACGGCAGAACTGCTACGTTGATTGAGAAAGTGTTTCCAAAATTAATGCTATTCTGACACGCCTATATTCATCGTACGTGTTTATTGTAACCGGGGTTGAAATTAAACTCAGTCAGCCGATGTAGAATTGCTGGACATGTCTATCATAGTTGTCATAGTAGTGGCGGGATTCACACGCTGAAATGAAAGCACACTGGTCAGTTCCGTACCCATAATGAACTAATCCATACAGCTACTGTTTGTTCATGAATTGTTCCTCAGTGAAAACCGCCGTCACTTTCTACCTACACCGGCTTACCTCAGCACAGAAGTCAACTAGGTACGGTCTCTTGACTTGTTTCAAACAACCAAACGTTTGAAAAGCACGGATAGAAATATGCTTATTAATACAAAGATCGCGCCCATTCACGTTAGACATACCGGCACCAAATCTGACTGGCACGCAAGGCCCACTGAATCGATCTGCCACATTTGACCTACCTGCTCAACATTTGTGAAATTGTACCCGTTTTTGCTTCGTCTGAAATGGTGTAATTGATGTGTTCACAAGTTTCGCTTTCAAGTAGGTTTGATCCATCTGTATAATTTGAATCTCCTCTTCTACCGTTGTCATTTGCATGGACAAGGTAGTGCATCCATCACCCTGCAGATATTTGACTGTAAAAAAAAGGTACGCCAAACGGGAAGAGCTCCTATTCATACAGTGAAAGGAAGGAAAGAAACTAATGTGGTAGATAAAAGAACAAACAAGAGTTTGAAAGTTACGTTTCTACAGTGAAATTTGAAAGACGTACCAATGAAGATTGATGGGAAACAAGAACATGCAGTCGAATTCCTCAACCAAGGTTGAAGGAAGATGGTGTGCACAAACTTCTTTCACGAGAATGCTAGAAATATACCGTATGCTGCTGGCGGTTGTATCAGGAAGTGCGAGAGTTAATAAAGACAAATGAAGTTAGTATTTTCCCGTCAACAGCGTGTACAAAAATATTCACTGCAACTGATGGAGCTGGTCTTATTGTTGGATTCCGAAATTTTATCATTCCCATAAGAATAAACAATCAGTCGTGAAGACCAGAAAGCAGAATATCAACTGATTTTCAAACCAAATATGAAACTGAGGAGAAGACCAACTGCGAAAAATCTGGACTTCAGCTGGATTCGAACCAGTGTCAAAACTACCACGACCGGACGCGGCAATTGTTCTACCAGGTGATATATGAAACCACGCCGGGAAATCAGAAATTTCTTACTTGTACTCAATCATGCACCCTAACTAGAGTATTGTATTAAATCCACAAAATCCTAGGAAAGCTCGAATTCCCAAGCAGGATTTCTCAATCGGTTCGCGTTGGAATTCGTTGACGTCACTGACGGGACCTTGTAGCTCACATGGTAGAACGCCCGATGCCTATAGGCTTGCTGCTTCCTTTGATGGATCGAATCTAAACGGGGTCCAGATTTTTCGCAACCTCTTCTCTTCTAAATGATCAAATAAGGCAAACTCCTTATTAAGAAGACTTAACGGTTATGCGGGAAGACTACTACCAGGACAAAAAGAAAAAAACAGATAACGAGTTCAAATAAGATCAGTCATAACGTAGATGCTGTTGCGTTCCTATTCAGGTACAAACAGCATTACGCCATACAGGCCATAACAATGGTAAAAAAAACACGTAACTCTGAAAAAGAACTGTTCTGGCATTTATAAGCGGTAGCGTCATTAAGCGCGTGGATGAATGAACTGTTGTTCGGTGAAGGCGTGATCAACCAAAACGCACCTTGAGTCATAGCTTGTGTAAGAGGCACACAGTCGGTCTTGACGTGTATACAGCACACACAAATGAATGGAACGTTCTAATGAAGCTACGTCACAATTGTGACGCTTGTTCGTTCACGGTGTTGATGGTGGACCAGGAAATGGCCTGAAGAAAGAAGCGTTTCTAAGGGCTCGGGGACGGATTATTTAATCAACTTCCGACCGCCTCAAACGAAACCAGAATTGGGCACCTCACCGTTTTTGTCTGAATGCCCTTGACTGGGTAAATTTGACAAAACTAATTGGTCAGGTGTGCAACGTGAGTAGAACCGACAAGATATGTCTCAATCGCAGTAGCAGTTGTTAAGGTAATTCCATTATTGCTCCAGGTTGCCTGATGCACACGGATACGTTCGGATAAGCAGTCGGTTGTGCGACCCGTGTAATTTAGCCGCTCTGTATTTAGTTGTGGTTCTGTTTATCGTTGATAAACCTTCATGTTTCAATCATGCGATTCCATTCATTGAACATATCACACGCTTGGATAAACTGAATGCACTATTTTTCAGGACGAAGCAGGTTCCACAGAACAAAAGCACTTCAAAATGGACAAAAATTTTGGACGAGCTGTCCACGCCGATCTCAACGTAGCACGTGGCCTTCGTCGAGGCAGCCATATATTGATAAAACGGTCAAATAAGACATATTGACAAGGCTTGGGACGACACGGCTCACTAACAAGACCAAAACAAACCGAGACATGTCAAGCCACGCCTAGTGTTTTGGTAGCATGGTTATAAAACGTCACGTCACAGCTCAAAACATAGCATGACGTGTCTCAAATCAGATTCGATGGAAAAAATGTTGGGTTTTGATCAATATTTCAGTTACTTGTAAATCTGTTTAGTTCATGGGCGCATGTTTTGATATCCTTCGTTCGGTGAGGAAAGTATTGTGGTAGCACAGCCTGTCATGGAAATTCTGTATTTTTACTTCGCTCATTGTACTCACCGGCGCTTGTTTGTTTCCAACCCAGCAGGCTAAGGTGGCTGTAGTTTCAGTGGTGTGTTGTGTCCGTTCACTCACTGTACTCCGTTATTAGGCGTGCCCGTTGCGTAGGCTCTTGTTTCGGACATGATTATGTTGCCGGGTCCACATATGGAGGGCAATCAGCACAATTATATATCTTGTTTTCTCGGTTGTCTGACCTTAATCGTTCATTAAAACAGGGAGTTGAGCGACTGAATTCTCCAATTGTTATCTACTGCTATCAATCCCAACAGAGTAATCCTCTCTCGAACCATTTTGTAGCGAACGCACACATCAGCAGCAGAGAACAGTAGAGGAAATGACAAACTTAGTCTTTCCAGGGCAGATTAGACTGTTAGAACTGTTCTACTCAAAGATATAAATTGTATGAACAAGACTACGGTTATGCTGGAAGATAAGACCAAATATGAGAAAGTGGAATCCAACGTGAGCAAAAACCTTCAAATAGAGAAGGCAATATCCAAGCTACTAAGTGCGATAAAGTAATGTATCCGACTCACTGGAACCATGATAACATTCTTTACGGACAGTCAGAAATTCACAAAATTGGATTACCTTTTCGGTATATTCTAAACATGTACCACTCACGATACCATACCTTGGCAGAATGGTTATTGCAACTCAGACCAGTCACACAGACGTTATCAAAGTGTTGTAGTTGGGTCTATGGCCTGCGAGCGCGTAAATGGAAGGGAATAATGGCCAGCGAAACGGTGGATAGTAACACGACGAACAACAGTAATGAACGCCGGAGTACGGAGTATACGCAGTCAGTCTCTTCCCATCTAATCCGTCCACCGAAGGCTACCGCATGAACACACGAAAAAGACTGGCTTCCAAGCAGAGCTTCTTTATGTTGCTCAGCCCGAAGACAATATGGTTACAAACGCGTTCGTATATGTAGGGTTTGTGACTAGCAACATAGCACGGTCAATAGAATGGACGAGACGAAAGTCTAGGTAGTAGAGTTTAGGCGTGTAGTCAGGATGACAACAACAGTTGTCACGACGGCTGAGGACGTTCGTGAAGACCGCAGCAGTGGACGACCACGGCAAATATGAAGGTCATTCAAAAGTGTACTTCGTTAGTCTTCTTGTCACAAAATATATTCGGGAAACCGGCGACTTCCCCATATGAAGCCTACGGGATTTTTTTGAATTGGTTAACACAATCAATGGACCTTATACAACTGAACGGATGATGCCCGCTTTTGATGCCATGTTTAGAAATGTTCCGCTGATGAAGACCACAAACTATCTATGTGAATATGGCGTGACCAACAACCAAGATCTTCATATACCCTCAACGGAATCCAAACGACTACTGTAGTTCTGTATTCCGAATTTGCAGTTGAGATGTACTGAGGGAATTTGATGCCAGGTCGTTAGTATGGCCAATAAGTCATTAATGGGACCATTTTATGGAAAAATCTTCATGACGAAGCTTGGAAGTGACAGGATGAGAGCACCTACTCACGAATACAATGTTTGTAACCCAAATCTGGATCCGTGGTTGTACTGGCCGTCGAGTCGGTGTAAGTGAGACCATATGTGAAAAAGATGGTTCACTTATTACCAGTCAATCGCGCCGACTTGATAGGTGGGCTGAACATTTTGAAGAGCAGTTCAGCTGGCCTCAGCCAGATCATGTGGACGATGGGACCCAATCAGTCAGTTACTGCATTCCAGACGGTCTTCCGTCGGAAGCAGAAGTGGTCCTGGAGCTCAAGTTATTGAAGCGTAATAAGGCTCCTGGTCCAGACCTCCTCCCTCCTTCTCTTTTCAAAGATGGTGGGAAGAGATTGATATCGGAACTGACAAAACTCCTCCAGACGATCTGGGAGACTGAAGAGGTGCCTCGTGACTGGTGTCTATCAACAGTCATTCCCGTTTTCAAAAAGGGGGCCCGAAGTCTATGTGACAACCACAGAGGCATCAGTTTGGTGTCCATCGCGTCCAAGTTACTCACTGGCCTGATTTTACGTCGGCTTACTAAGCCCAGAGAAAGCCAGATACGTGAAGAACAGGCAGGATTTCGATCCGGTCGAGGGTGCATTGATCATATTTCTACCTTGAGACGGATCTTGGAACATCGGCACTGTTACAGACAGCCGACAGTCGTGATCTTTTTGGACCTGTAGGCTGCTTTCGATTCAGTTGCTCGTAACGTTCTCTGGAGCTGTCTCCTTCGCAAGGTAGTACCGGAGAAATACGTGAATCTCATGAGGTCACTGTATGCTCACTCTGTAAGCAGGGTGAGAGTTTATGGACAACTGTCTCGGGCGTTAATCACTTCTAGTGGTGTCCGTCAGGGGTGTCCGATTTCCCCCTTCCTGTTCAATTTTGTCATGGACGACATTCTGGAGAGTGCTCTTCGCGAATCCAGTGAGCTTGGAGTTGAGCTTCTTCCTGGCGCTAGATTGACCGATCTGGAGTATGCGGACGACATTGTTTTACTTAGCCCCTCTGCCGAAGACATGCAGACCATGCTGGACAGGTTGAGCGACCGAGCTGGTTTGTATGGAATGCGCTTTGCACCTTCAAAGTGCAAAGTGTTGCTTCAAGACTGGGGCATTTCCACTCCTACTTTCTTCATTGCAGGTAATCCGCTTGAGACTGTGAACAGTTTCACATATTTGGGTAGCACTATCTCGTCAGCCTGTAATATTGCTGATGAGATATCAGCGAGGATAGCAAAGGCACGAGTTGCCTTTGCTAGACTGCATCACCTGTGGCGTCGAAAAGACGTCCGGCTGTCACTGAAAGGTAGGGTATATAATACCTGTGTGCGCTCCATTTTGTTTTATGGTTCGGAAACGTGGCCTGTTCACAAAGAAGATTTCAACATACTTGCTGCGTCTGACCATCGTTGTCTCCGTCAATTGGCCCATATTAAGTGGACTGATCGCGTGAGCAATGTGGCCGTTCGTCGGCGCGTATTCCGGAATGCTCGGGATGCGCGAACAATTGGTCAATTAATTACGTTGCATAGCTTGAGATGGTTGGGTCATGTTCTCCGTATGCCAGCTGAACCTTTACCGTACCGGGCATTATATACCGAGACCACCAACAATTGGGTAAAACCGCGTGGTGGTCAAGCAACAACGTGGTCACGTAGTATGAAGACCTTGACTGCTCCATTGAGCAAAGTGGGTAGGTGTCGCCTGCCTGGATGGGGTCCTCGTGATCACCCAAACCGCTGGTTAGAGACGCTATCCGAGATGGCGATGTGTCGCAGTCAATGGCGTACCTGTATCCATACCATTTCTAGTTCTTCCGGCTAGTCTTCTTTCATTAATTCTCAACCTTCTTAGTAACTTTTTCTTCTAGGATATTCCAGGTCACTGTTGAGGTGAGCGGCGGCCCGAGCCACAGTACCTTTTGGTCAGGCTCATGGCTGTTATGATGATGATGATGATGAAATCTGGACGAGATCTCATGCATAGTCGGCGAACACCGTAATCCAGCGTATATTTTAGCCGTTTTCAACTCGGCTCAGGCGAACCCAACGTTCAGACTAGAGTGTCACCTTACATACTAATTAGCCTTTCCATGAACCGCTTGATCCGTATATCCATGAAAGTATGGACAAATGATACGATTTCCGATGCATTATCTTTTTCGCACACGGTATTCTTGCAAATTTGCTACCCGGATCTATTTACTGACAGGATTGTACAAAGTTGCGAAAAGAAGAACGAGGCGTCACCAGCGGAAAAGAGAGCAGTGTAGATCGCGTTTCCAACCAAAGATTTCACGGTCGATGAACTAATCCTGGAAAACTCAGTAGCGTGGTCATCAGAATCTTATACACTGCTAAATCAAGTGTATATTTTAACTCTACTCCAGCAATGTGCTTGTGACCGAGAAATGAGATGCCGGTATCTGTCATTTCGTTCTCTGTACACTCATTTACTTGTCCCTACGAAACTGTCTTTTTTTCGTTTACTTGCGATTCTGTTTATCGTTCATAAAATTCAGTACTTCGAACAAGTGATTCCATATATTGAACTTGCCTCACGCTGGCGCCTGCAGGTTTATGTTTGAGCAGCGACTGACTGATTACGCGACCAGTTGGGTAGACTTCTTTATTCATTGGCTTGATACTTTTGGGTCGTGGCTGTGGACCTGGCTGACTTATTCCCGTCAAAGGACTGTGTAGGCCTGTACTGACCCGTGTTGAGGTCATGACATGTTATCATGGGGATGTCAAAATTGTTTGCGCTCAGCGAAATGCACGAAACGCAGGGCTGTAACTTCCACCCAATTAGTTCACTTGCGTTCTGGTTATCTCTTCGGGAGAATTTCCAGAAGTGGCAAAAACAACCGGATCGGTGGTGATACTCGTCTTTTGACCAAGGTGAAGAGTATTGGACGTTAGCTGATTTAAATGAAATTACTTACAAAACTGAACACGATTGGTTGTATGCCCCAGTGGTAAACTGCACACACACAAGTAACGATATTCTCATACGGTCACGCTTGTTGACACGGGAAGAAATCAACGGAGTATTGGAACGTGTTGCGTACGGTCAAGCCATTATTTGGAGAATTGTTGATTACGTGTTAAAGCTCAGTTCATAAAATGTTCATTGTTCACTAGTGTACAAAGATATCTCGATCGTAACCTGATAACAATAAAGTAAATTCATCACATAGTTTGGGCATGAATATTAAGTGAACAGACAACTGAAATTTTCGTTTTCCAACTCAGTCAGTGTCCCGGGCAACAGCGCACAATTTGCTGAATCGATAAAGCGAATTTCAATTTGCTCTGCATATGTATTGTACAACGTTCATCAAAAAATTCAATGACGTTACCAGCCATCGGCAGGGTAATCGGTATTTCATCAATGTAGTGGTAGAAGCGAGGATCGTACATCTGCGCTCAGCTGAGAATAGTACAACTGTGAACGGTTTCAGTAACGGCTGATGCTGATGCCTGCCAGGCCTAAGGTGTGTACCACTTTTAAGAATATTGTAGTATTCTACAATAGTATAATTTGTCGTAGGACCTTGGGACATGTGTTTTATGAACCTTAATATCAAAGTGGACAGCAGTTCCGATTGGCACCATACTCGTCCATGTTGAACCCAATCGAGGTCCTGTGTGAGTGTGATCAGGGCTATATTGAACCAGAAGTTAAGGGTCAATCTGGATTTGTTGCATAGCGATGGTCCGCCTGGCTTTCTAAGCCATTAGAAAGAAGAGGTGCGTCTGTCAGAGAATAGTGCCACAAATAGTCTAATGAATACATCTCCACTTCAACGTCGCCAGTTTATCTCTGAGGCAACAAAGTTCTGCAATAATGTCATTGGCGGTCACGGTGTACGCAATTCGATGACATGTTTTCTTTCCGAGATTGTATTATCATCCTGTTATCCAGAGCAAAAATATTTTATTAAATAAATCCAAATACTCTATTTATGTTTGTCTGCGTACCAACGAGTTAAAAACCAAAAGAGTTATCGGTTTCGCTCGTTGTGGCTTAAGCAAGGAATAACTTAATAATGAACACCAGCACAACGCACAATATTTTTTCCCATATCCGTTCCGTTTATGGTTCGAAAGTACTAACTTGTCTGCGTACCCTTTCTTGGTTTGACGCTACAAACAGACGATGAGTAGCAGGCCTATTGGAGATGCGGATGTGTCGTCTGGAGTATGAAGTCACGATGCGTTGCGGTCAGATGATGCTCTTACAGTCTTTCATGTACATATTGACCAGAATTGAGTAAACTAAAGATGCTAACCCTAGCCCATGTTACTGAACATGTCCCGTCAACCCAAATACAAGAATAAGATGGGGCGTACGTTCTTCCGATCACCGTGGTGTAACCAACGACAGAAAATATCAGAACCAAATTAAGCCACTGGAAATGCAACAATAGACTGGAGTTGTGGTCTGATTAGAGCAGTTCAGCAATAGTGCATATCTTTGCTACGGCTGGGACTAGAACCCCGGACACGCTTTCATGGGAGCAACCGTGTTTACCACTGCGCCATTAACTTCACACTGGACACGACCGAATTATCATGTAAACGCTCAACCATTTTCACTTGTGAGTAATGAATAGTTTGCCCGATCGCCTCGAGAGGAGACAGTAACTGTTGGATTTGTTGAAGTTCGTCTGGTACGTTTGTTGTTTTTTGTTTGGTGTGATGCGGAACGATGAATCCGAAGAGATATGTTTGGTCTGATTGCAGAAAGCCTAACCTTAATCTGTCTTTATTTCTTTGCTATGTGCAGCAAACGATCATGAGAAAATTTGTACCTTAACTGCACACCAAATGTTTACCTTTTCCCCTCTTACAACTATCATTGTCTGTCTGTTAAAACTTCTTCCTTGGTGTTGTTGACGCGTCCCCATCTTCATCTGTAACCGATTGTTTTAATGAGGTCATTTCCCTTTGACTGGTGGTTGTTTGTGAACACATGCTTGATTGCTACATTTTGAACTCCATTGCTGGATAATTTGTATACCCGGTTGATGCACATTCAAGG
>LUCH01000033.1:58990-175197 GCA_013368495.1 Paragonimus heterotremus | reverse complement strand
AGCGAATTTTTTGCCATAATTACACATAGAATGTTTGCTTTTTCCTTCTTACAACTACCATTGTCTGTCTGTTAAAACTTCTTCCTTGGTGTTGTTGACGCGTCCCCATCTTCATCTGTAACCGATTGTTTTAATGAGGTCATTTCCCTTTGACTGGTGGTTGTTTGTGAACACATGCTTGATTGCTACATTTTGAACTCCATTGCTGGATAATTTGTATACCCGGTTGATGCACATTCAAGGTGAGACAGTACCTTTGTTGTAACTTTATCTATCAGTACCGTATAAATTCTAATCCTTTTCGACCGCCTTTTCTGACGTTTTTGGACTTGAAAAATAGTCCCGTTAACCCGATTGACTAAATAAGCGTTACTGGGATTGGCGAAAAAGCGTTACTGAGTGAATGATTTTTAATCTCCAGGACCGATTTAACAGTAACTAGCCTGTTAACTCCAGTCATACATGATAATTCACTCGTGCCTAATGTGAGGTCAATAGCACAGAGATCAACACGGTTGCCTCATCAAAGGCGTCCGGAGTTCTAGTCTCGGCCGTGACAAAGATATGAACTACTAACGAGTCCTAATGAGAGCGAAACTCGAGTATAGTGTTTCCTTCCGAGAGAAGTCGACCGGAATGTCTATGGGAATACGACAGTTGTGATCAATTGTAGGTGATGTTCAGTCTATATGAAAGCCAAAATCCCCTACTAATCAGCAGTAATACTATTAATATAAACAATATGATCAAGTACAAGAAACAAACCTCCGTTTACATGCGTTCACAGGACAAAGTACAATCGCCCGCTATAGGCTGTCAAGGTCCCGAAGACACGACAGATGCAGTTGTAGGCAAGGGAGAACCGACGAAATGCGATCGGATCGGTCTGATATGTGACTAAATACCAAGGTCTTAGGGCAGGCTGATTATGTGTCGACAGTGTCACGGCGGCCCGTAGAAAGGCCGCATTCACAGAGGTGAGGGGGGGTGATTTGACAGACAACGGACGTGTGGGCAGGTGAGTGGAAATCAATAACTGGGAAAGAAGGGCTGAATAATTTGTACTTTGGTATGCTGGCTGTGAGAATAACAGCAACAAGCGATAAGTTACACAGGATCACGAGAAGGGGCGCGACTCGGTCAATCGAAGGGAACTTTGGTCTCGAAAAATGTCCTACTTGGGGAGAATTTTATATTATGGGAGTAAATGCCTTGTTATCAATATTGCTTGTTTTTGGTACACCGAGGTGAAATGAAATTTTAGCAACCCCCAAAGTACCAAATTCAGGTCACAACGTTTCTCCTCAAATAGAGTTAACGTGTATGGACTTAATACACTTACTAACACTCAATATTTATTTTAACGGTATCCTGATTTTAATGCTATCTTGGTCAGTTTATGGGGGACAAGTCAAGGTTAAATGAAAACAGTCCGCAAGCGTGATATTGTTATGCGGAGAACGTAGTCAACGAAATGAAAGAGATTAAGTGAAATCACATGGGTCCATGTCGAACATTACTAAGTTCCAATGGCCATCATGTAGGAAGATAAAGATAGCTAAAGACAGGAGGTGGGTTCCAATTTTGTTACCATAGGCAGTCATCAAGTAACTGGCTGTTATACTTTCGTGTGACGCAATATCTTTGCTTCCTTCTTGGGGCATATCACTGAAATGTCTAGCCACAGGTCCCTTCCTTGTTGCCGCTAACGATGAAAATGTGCCAACTAACACTTCAGGTGATGTGATAGTATAAAAACATTGAACGACATAGCAAACGTGGTTCACCCAGTGGTTGTAACCACGTTCAGCATCGATCACCAAGCCATCGTTGCACAACAAGTAGCCAGATAATATTATAAATTCACATAATTTTGTTAAGCAGCGTGAACACCGTTGACACTATTTTTGTCTTCTTATGGAGTTTCTTGCAGGCTGTTGGTTCTTTGATATTTAGATCACAAGAACTCACAAAGTAAAGTATGGTGGACCACTTACTTCGTGCGCTGGCTGATCGTCCATGTGGGTGGTTGCCCTGTTGCCATATCATTTATCTAGCTGATAATCCCAACAGTTTTGCCTTGCCGTCTTTGGCTTGCAAATTCGTCCTGGTGCCTCAGACTGACACGCTGAGTTCTCAATCTGCATGGCTGGGGGACACGCTAGTTAATGTATCAACTGTATCGACAGGCCCCACAAGATCGCGTCACCTAGCTATGGCGTCTTCAGGTCCTGTGGTCTCGGCTACAAAACCCGAAGTCCGAACCCAATGGCTAACCTAACGACCAGGCCTACTAACCAAGCCGGGCAGGCGAATGGGCACAACAAACTGCAGAAACCACAACCACACCAGCCGGCAGCCAGGTGTTATCGATCGTGGACCGTAATGGCCAAACTGCTGAATCGATAGGGTCGAGCGCCTACATTGAAAATGCGCGTACACTCCCCACTCTACTCACAGCCAGCCAATCTGGCTGTGGTTTCAGTGGTGTGCTATATCCGTTCCTTCACCCAACTCGGCTACAGGCATGCCTGCTGGGTATGCTCTTTAGCTCAAACTTCTGATTTTGTTGAAAAGGCCACAGTTCCGAGACGTACCGTACAGAACTGCCCACAGGTGTCATGATGATACAGACCCGTACAACCAATGTAAGTTGGTACGGCCTAGTGACATGCTTACAGTTTACAACGCGATGATACCGAAACACTGGCAACCTAGCCATATGTCGCGAAATGCTAAAATTTCGATTTACTTGTCTCAGTCGGTAACGTAAAACAAGCCAACTTCATACAACCCGGACATAGCATAAAAAAGCTGGATCAACCCACCACATAATTTTAACCTTTCGCACCCAAGTAGTGCAGTTCGTTCCATAGCAAGGAGAATGATTGCGCCAGCGCCATCTTTGCACACAAAACCGGTCGACTTTTCCTGATAAGTGTTAAATCGCCCCGTTCGGGTAAGGAAAACACGAACTGGTAAACCACCAAATACAGGGGGTATTGATTGGTTCGATTGTACAGATATATAAAGATAGGTAACCAAAGGCAAACGATGGATAACCAACCGACAAATCGGTAAGCACTTGCACACGTGATTAGTTAGTTTGTTGCGTGACTTATTTGGCATAAGTTAGGACGCATGATTGCGTGTTAGCACAAGACTGCCTGTCCTATACCGATCCGAAACCGTTTTCTGTTGAGATGAACACTATTCGCAGAAGCTTTCAGAAGGGTCCAAGTTGAGACGTTTTATAGGAGCCGGAGTTCGTCGCGAATGACGTGTTTCGATGATAGGGTTTTCTCGTTCCGCGTTTTCTTCCGTGTTATTCTCCGTCGTGTTTGTTGGCAGTTCAAAGGTATTTAGCTAGATGTCGTGAGGTAATTCATTAATGTCTTCCGGTCTATCGCAGATATTAAGGTTTCGTCGTCAGATTTGGTGTATCTGATGAGTCTCTTTCTTGCCGTAGACATTAAATTCATATAACACATTACCTTGGCGCCGACCCTCAGTTCTCGGTACCCAGCTACATTCATAGCCATGAAATTTTAGAACAAATATTGGGTAACCTGAGTGGAATTCTCGAACGTTGGCTGTATGATCTTGGTTAAATTGCCCCTCTATTTTGATGTTACGTTTCCCCGCTTGCTTGACGGGAAGCATGGCATCGAATGCTGTTCTCATTCGCCACCCAAGAAAGGCTCCAGCTGGTTAAATTACATTTGGTAAAGCTGCATTTGGTGTAGAACGGTAGGTACGCAAGATGGTGTCCAAAATTTCTCACGTTCTTCCTTCCCCCTTCAGTTTGTGAAGAGCTGTTTTGAATGTATCAACGAAGCGTTCTGTTTGCCTGTTAGATTGAGGATGATAAGGAGGACTGCGAACATGGTCTATAACGAATGATTTGCAAAACTGCGAAACCTGTGCTGACGTGAACTGTGCACCATTGTCAGTTACAAGCGTTCCTCTGAAGTCGAACTGAGCAAATGTGTGAATTAAACATGAAATAATGGTAGTCGTGGAAACTCTGCGTAGTGGGACGATCTCCAACCACTTAGAAAAGGCATCTACGAGAAGGAGGAATATAGGCCGTTGAGTGGATTAGCAAAGTCGGCATGAATTATTTTCCAGGGACAATCTGGTAGGGACCGGGAGTGTAACTCAACTTTTACAGGTACTTTTGCAGCACGTGAACAGTGTTCACATGACTTAACTGTGCTCTCAATGCCGTAGTGGATTCTTAGTCAGTACTCGTAAGGACTGTCGTGAGGAAGAGTAATCGTACTACACGACTTACACCACTGCTATTCAGTAGTTGGGCGAGAGTGTGGATTTGAACATTGAAGCGGTCGCAGGAAAAATACAAGAACAAATATCGGAGAGTATCATCACATGAAATGGTTCTTGGTACTTAAAGGAACGTAAAGGAACTGAGTATTGGCGTCCGTGGCAATCATGACGTCTAGGGTCCGGTACCGTAGGCAGATGAATGGTTTTGTTTGTTATCGTGTTGAAACGGATAACCCATGTACTAATTTCTTGAATAAATAACCCTTGCGCCATCCATGTTTCTGGCTCACAACACTACGTGCCAAAGGTTTCGCACGTAGTTTGCCGGGGTGAGTGCAATGTAGCATTTGTATAACACGTCTTCCCAGGAATTGTGGTAGCATTATACGATCCGCTAACATCAAACACCCGCCCACAACCGTAAGAGCATCACGCCGTTGGAGTATGGTTTGTCACCTGCGCATAATTCTTTAGGTTAGCCCGTGCATAAATAATACGTTATTGCTTGCAAGATAGAGTCTGATTGCGTGGCACACCGATTCGTAACATAATTAACAAGCAAGTTCTTGATAGACTCTTCAAACACCCATTTCACAGTAGCGTCAACGTCGACGGAGGAAATGATCACGTCCTCACGTGGTTGGTTAGTGGACTTATGTGCAATCAGCCTGGAAAGGGCGTCCGCATGACCAAACCGCTCTGTCTGGATATATTTGTGCACAAAATCTTAACCGATTAATAATGTGGTCCAACGTTGCAGTCAGTTAGTCGTGTGAACAGGTTTACCCTTTGGTGGAACAAGTATGGATAACACGGACTTATGATCCTTGCACAATGTAAACCGAGGGCTGTGCACCACCTTATGAAATTTTTAACAGCGAAAATTAGAGCAAAACCTTCTTTCTCTATCTAAATTTAGTTTCTTTCGGCAGATAACAGTGTTTGCGAAGCATGGCTGACTGTCTTTTGGTAACCGTCAGGGAAGTGATGTAAAATCACAGCCCCAATACCATAGTTACAAGCACCAGCAACCACAATGATAGGGAGATCAGGATCCTACTGTGGAAATAATCGGTCAGAATAAAAGATTCGCTTGAGGCCATCATACGCAGGTTGACACTCGCGATACCAAATCTATTCGGTGTCCTTGCGTAACAGATCGTTTAAAGGCGCTTTTAGTTGATGTATGTTGGGTATGAAATCCGTATAGTTGTTCACAAAACCGAAGAATGACTAACTGTACTCGATTAGTTGGAGAAAGGAGGTCTTTAATCGCGGAAATTTTAGCGCGGTCTGGACGACGACCATTGTAATCGACGATGAATCCCAGATATTTGATTTGTGGCAAGAAAAACTCATTTCTGTTTCCATAAGTTGAATCCGTATTAGCATACACGATTAAAGACTTGTTTTAAATGGTTTGTACTCATTTGGTGAGGGGCTTACAATGATGATATCGTTCATGTGAGAAACAACTAACGATATACCACTAAGCATAGTATCCATAACTTGCTGAAATATTGCTGGTGCACATTTAACACCGGATGGAAGTCTGTTGTAGCGGTACAGTCCTCAATGTGTGTTTATTGTTAGTAGGTCTTTGCAACTATCTTCTATCTCAACTTGGAGGAATGCATCAGAGAAATCGACCTTAGAGAATATTTTGCCACCATTGAGTTGAGTAAATAGGTCTTCTTGCATAGGAAGCGGATACTGATGTGCCCGCAAAGCCTTGTTCAGACCCGTTGAGAAATCACCGCAAAGTCGAATGGAACCATTGGCCTTTTTACTGTTACAAGGGGGCGGCCCTATGGGAATAGTTCACCCTAACCGGCACTCCTGTGGTGTCTAGACGGTTTAACTCGGTCTCCAACGCTGTTATTGTTGGGTATGGCACAGGACGCTTGGAACAAAGCGCCGGCCCGCCTCCTGGTTAGATGAATAGTTGGGCTTTAACCTTAGCACGCCTACCTAAATTGCCCGTAAAAACGTCGGGAACTTATCTGGTAACTGTTACGCAAAACTACTTTACAGTTTACTGAAGACTGCAGCCACGTCACAAAATGTCGACAAATGAATAGCGTTATGTGCGTCACAAACGGAATTAAACGGTACATTCCACAGATCAAGTTTTCTATCCAGTCTATATTTAAAAGGTCTAGGTGATTGCTAGGAATATGTACCAAACACCAGAGTCACAGTTATCACGAAATCCGAAGGTACATGTTGACTCACCAAGAATCTGGTGTCCACTAGCTTTCTTGGCTACTCTGTTGGCTTGTGCAGTGGTCTCCCGAAGTTAATCCATGTTGAACGAGAAATGATTGTGATATACGACGCTGTATCTATCTGCAAAGTAACCTGGGGAGTTTTAATTTGAAGAGTGATATATTTCCGTCGGTGAACAGTATCATTCGTTGTAGTAAACACCACGTTTGACTGGCAACGTACGCGGAAACCTTGGGCTGATTGCTTGCAGTGTGATTCCTTGTGTTGAGACACGTGTCTGGGATACGGACACAGTCGAATGAAGTGTCCACACAGCCGGTAAACGGAAAATAGCCGTTGCGTACGAAAAGGTGCATCACAACGAACATGATGGACAATTGTGTTCTGTAATTCGGTCAACTGATGCTGTGTCAGTGGGAGAGGAGGTCGGTTGCAACACTTGTGAACCATGCTTGTGATTCATCAGGCACATGTATTCCGCCGTTTGGTTCTGAAAAAAGGTCTATTCCGATAGTAATTCTGGAGCACCTTGTTGACTCAGGGCACCGAGTCTCACAAGAATTAGCTTTCCGGTCCACTTCCGCTTGCTTGGCTGTCAGTCCAACTGAGTCACATTTTGGCCACCGTGGGAGTGATCGGATTTCATTTGCGCAATCCACAGTTGTGCGTTCGGAAGAGATTTTTCTAGACCCTACCATTACGACTGACCCTGTTACAAACCTGACACCTCCGGAAGTCAAACTGGTCACCTAATTGTTCTCCAGTTCGTAATCGTTTGACGTAATTATATGACAAATTGTTTCGGACTTTGCCTGCTCGATAATCATGATGTTATATAATGCTATGTCGTTGATCTGACGATGGAAAACGGAAAAAAGACCAGTTACCAAACTACCCTTTAATTTTGATGCTTCCGTACGTTACACTTAATGTAAGAAGATGTATCGAAATACTGCGGGTCGAATAGTGTCTGTCAATTCATTCAATTCATAAATGTAAGTTGTTATTACATCCTGACCATAAAATATGAGATTGTGATAAACATCGCTGTTTAGGCAAAAGTCGTTTCCACTGCATTCGGGTGACTGTATTGCTTAACCAATTAATTGGACCTGAAGATGACTAAATCCTTTTGTTTGTTGTGTTTGCTTAGGGGTGATTATTATGTAGTTAGAACCTGAACATCTTTAGCGTCGGCTCAAAAATAATACGACCAAATATCTTTAGTGAAGCAATCATGCTGTCGCATTGAACTGACTGGGGTGAACAGAACCGTTCTGATCTGGCATCACTTTGGTATCAGCTTATTCTTCAAATACTTTTTACACAGTTTTCTTGTTGGTTACTAAGCGTCGGAGTACACATCGTTTACTATAGTCCGAAGTTGAATTGCTATTAATGGAATAATTTCCTGCATCCAGATGTTGTCTTTGTGTACAGTTTGCTGCGATTTCAGTATATAAGGATGCTAGTAGATTATAGTATAATGTACTAGCCCAATCCCTGTTTAGTTTATATTTGACTGTCATGGCAACAGTTGGTTTTCATGACTCTGGGGAGAATGGCGTTAAGGTTGAGTACCACACGGATAGGGGCTTGCCGAATATCCAACATTTCGGCGCCTCAATCCGACTACATACCTTAACGATGCGCATGCTTCTGTTCGCAGATGGCAACGAACTCTTAGCACGCAGTGAAGAAAAATTGCTACGCCTGGCGACAGCCTTCACGTCATCCAAGTTTGGAGTGGAAATCAACACGCGCCTTCTACGGGCGGAGGCGCCGTCTGTGCATTTTCAACTCAAACTCCCGTCAATGGAGACGCTGTCGGTAACTGAACGAATTTCTACTACTTGGGTAGCACTCTGTCGACAGATTTGTCTGCGGACCGCGAATTACGAGCCCCTGTAGCGAAGGCTAGTGTTGCTTTTGGACGTCTTGAAAGACGTGTTTGGAAGAACCACAGTCTGAAGTCGAGCAATAGACTCTTCGTCTACCGCTCAATGGTGCTGTCTATACTGCTGTACGGTAATGAAACGTTGACAATGTATCAGCAGAACGTGCGTTATCTGAGCCGCTTTCATCTTGCCAAAAGCTCAGATAGCAGGATATTGTTCAGGTAAGTCTTTCGCGTTGTAAAAATGAATTTAGAGCTTGGAAAGACTTAGCGTTGAACCGGACGGTCTTGAGAAATGTTATTCGGATAGGCGTCTGGAAGTTCAGTGAGCAATTATTGCACGACTGAGAACGAAAGCGCGTGGTACGCAAGGAAACCATCGGTCTCATAGATCGTCGTGACGTGACTATATGGTGCTGCAATGTGTGCGGCCGCGCATGCGCCGGCCGTTTGAGATTAGTAAGCCACCAGTGTACTTATAGTGTACCTTCGGCGAAGGGAAGACGAGTACGTTAGGCTCAGGTAGGTCATATCAGCATGTCCATTTTATTTTTGTTAATGATTCCATCGACCAAGACTACGGTCGTTTGCAACTAATCCGCTCCTTCTTTCAGAAACTTGGGTGTCCGCGGTCTTCTATCCATTTTTTCCTTACGCTTTGGTGGTCTACTGTATGATGAATAGTTTGTCTGTTCTTTTCGTAGTCCAATCTGATTTTTGTTTTTCATGTTTATCCTATCTAGAATGCACCACCATGTACTTCTATATTGAAATGCTCTTTGTATTACATTCTACATATTTTGCTTCTCAGTTTAGGTTTTGTCATTGCAGTCTCTCTGTGTGTTTATTTTCCAAGAGGTAAGGGTTTCCTTTTCGGGTTAGCCAATCAAGTGACTAACCGACATTGGTCGGTTGGACAGAAAGGCCTCATGCACATGCTTCCCGCTCTTATTCCTTCTGGTTTACACTGGATATGTGGTGTGTGAATGGAACCACAAGTGGTGCGGCGCGAGCCACTCGCAGAGATGAGAAAGCACAGTCGACCTTTGGCTTCGGTCACGGTGAAAAGCTAATCCGTTCCAGATGCCGCCAACCGTATCATATGTTATATTGTGCAGTCTCTCCTCGGGGAGAATGAGTAAAACGAGTATCGATCGCAGGCACGTTTAACTAACGTCAGGTGCCAGCCGATAGATATGGTTTGGAAACATATTATTCATAGTTGATTTACTAGTGTTGTGATCCAAGAACGCGGATGACACAAGGGTTATATATTCGACAGTGCAATACACGGGTTAAGCATGTAAACCAAACCTGACACAAAACCACTCATTTGCACGCAGTATTCGGCCTCAGACAGTCTCGTCTACCACAGATGTCAGCGCTCAGTTCCATTGAGTAGCAGGGACTGTTATGGGTGATGCTGCACCTTGATGATCCTTCTTGCAGTCTTCTTGTGGCTTGTAGGTTGTCAAAAAATATGCCTGCTACTGAATAGCCGCGGTATCAGTAGTATATTACGATTGCTGAACTCCACTGCACTAGATTTAAAGGCGTCGTGCGTGTTAGAAAGGACTATCAAGCGATCTTACGAACAACGATTCACATGTAGAATACGCGATTAATCGCCGCGTGTTAGTCTGGATGAACCTTCGGATGAATCCCAAGTACATCGTCCAACTTAAATATAAGTCGCTGGCGTTCAACCTATAGGCTGTACTAATAAATGGTCCTCTCTATATTAAGCAAATAGTATGTGACAAAAATTACTGGTCGTATAATCGACGCCATCTTTGGTGTAATCGGTGAACAACAGTCAAATATAAACACTCCTATTGAGCTCACTGAACTATGAGATTTTTCCAACGAACTTCGGTTCACGACAGTTGTCTACAAGAACGTGAAAGAAAGAACATAGATACACAGTAGACTATAACCACTTGCGCTAGAAATACTGGTTTTAATATAAAATTAGGTTATGTTGTAAGCAAGTTTTTGAGTGAGTTCAGCTACAAAATGGGAATGTGCCTGCCACTCATCGTCAGCATCATTGGTTACAAAGTTTGGTTAATCTACTTCTCACCTGCACCTATAAAACGTACAGTGAAGTTCAGCGTAAAATACTCCCAACTTCCGTCTTCGTAAAGTCATTTTCCTGATGTCGTGAACAGTGGTGAATACTAGTAATAATAGGTGAGTCTAACAAATGACAAAAAAATCCTCACATTTACAGTGAGCTAACACCATACATTGTTGCGCCATTAAAATCAACGTCGCTTGGTGCACTACGTTCGGCTCCAATCCGACCAGCCACAACTGGTCAGTGTTAGACGAAGGATATCAAACACAACACACCCTTTATTGTGCGAAGTGAACAAGAAGTTGAATATTTCAGTAATATCAAGGTAATCATTAAATGCTTCATTAGAATGGGAACAGGCCACGTTGTGTCTAAATCATGACTATAATTGTCCGAAAATCCTGGTGCTAAAATCTCTCATTTTTATCTGAAGTCTAGTTTCAGACTTACACAATATAATCAGTTTCACTTCCAACTTACACTTTTCCGGTGGAGAAAGCAGGCCAGAAAATCTCCATTGCGGACCCTCTGTGAAGTATTGATTCAGTAGCTTGTATCGTGAAACCAGAGGAACACTTTTAATTCATACATTTCCGGTGACAGCCAGAAAATGTGGTGGTGAGGTTTACCTTATCTTCTTAATAAAAATAACCAAAAACTGAAATGGTGTACACTTTAGTCGTAACACGACAGTTTAAACAGCCAGGTTGTTAGTATCGCCGTTTCTTTACGGTTGTTAATAATTACAAGCATTTATTGAATGAGTGCTTAGCAGTGTACAACAGAAAAAATTACAAGCATTCTAGCGGCTTTATCATAAGTCTGAATACCAACTGAACTGGAAAGTGGGTTCTTTCGCGTACATACTAATTTAGTATGACCAATGCGATTGTAATGCTTTTTAATCCTTTAGCTTGATAAATTTAAAATATCATCAAAATTATCTTCATCGATGGACACAGTGGGTTAACACTTGACCCTGTTCGACAAGGTCTCCAGCAACAATGATAGCATAATGTTTTAAAAGTAGGGCTGACATTTCCTTCCAGCATTCTGGTCTTGTAGTCTTTTCTGACATCTTTATACCACAGAATATATATAAATAATAACCTTTCTCAAACAGTCATTCTTCATGTGGCAGACATCTCTATACAACAAGCACTATTTGTTCCTTTAACTGTTCTCCAAAACGAATTCTTGTCATCCCCTCCCTAAAACGAACATTCGGCTTATCTGGGAAAAGTAGACATCACAGTGTATATTGTATATATTGTCCTGAACCCCAGATCGCTTGTAAAACGAAACAGAATGTATGATCGAATTTTGCTTATCCATATTTTCACATTTGGTAGATGAGTGCCACACAACTGTTCGACTCGAAAGACCGTGTGCACTGAAATTTACTCAGTATGTCAGTCTGTTCCAGCATTTTCGCTGTGGTGCATCGCTTTTGTCTTCGGTTGATCGATTTATCTATGACATTTAGAAAGTTTATCATACGCTCACTCGTGAGCGTGTAAGCAAAGGGGTGGCTCCCATTTTCTAATTGCCACCGCCTCCACGAACCGGGAAAGCCTTCGATTTTTGTTGTGTAACATATACGAAACGCATTCACCAGGTTCAATTGGGGTCGACAAGTCAACAGGTGTCGAGCGATCGATGACGCTGTTTCCTTGTCACTTGTTACATTCCGACTAGGGCCCGGTATTGTGATATCCATGACCGTTTTGCGAACCCAAGCTGGAATATGTTCGTTGACATGATTATGTAACTGCCACTCCGTTCTGCCTATGTAAGTGGCCCGGCACTCAAGATAATTCATAGATGATGTGAGATTTCGTCAAAACAAAAGGAAGACATATCGCGAGATGTTAACATTTTGATTTACTCTCATCAGTCGCCAACGTAAAACCAGCACATTTTGTACAAACTGCGTATAGCAACAGCAGTCGAACGAACCGCGCATATAGTTCTGACCTTCTACACGCTAATAGTTCACTCAATTCCGCGGCAGAGATATATTGCGTCTGCGCCTTCTGTGCACACAACACTGGCCGATGTTGTTTGACTAGCATCGCCTCGCTAATTGCTAACAGTTTCGGGTTGCGATTGCGTAACCATATCTTGAACGATTTGACAGGGTCAACTAGGTGACCGGTTGCTAAGATGTGTTTGGCGATCGATGAAGCCGGGGTCTTCGAGCTTGTTACAGCCAGTAGGTCGTTTTTTGATATTGCCGTTGATTACCACTTAGGAATGTGCTCCGCCATACGTTGATGCAAACGCCGATTTGTCCTGCCTACGTAGACGTCATTGCAGTTGCGTTGAGCGGTAGTGGTGTTTTCAAAGATGGTGTTGGAATTCGGGTGGTGGTGAACAGCATGACCAGTTGGGCTGCATTGAGCATGCGTCCCATAGCCGTTGTGAGATGGGTTTTCAATAGAGTGGCAGTAATCACCTTTGTATAGCAAACTGAGGTGGACATTTAGCTTTGAGCTGTTGAACACATCGCGGCAGCCAGCTTTTGTTTCTTTGAATTTCTCAACAAACGCCAATGGATTGCGATTTTCTTCGAGCGTAGTTCTCAATAATGACATCTCTTTGGCTAATGTTTCTACTGAACACATTTTTCTTGCGCGAAGTGAATTGTATTTTCTCTCTTAGCTACTGACAGTTGAAGAGTAGCAAGGAATTTATTGTCATATTACAGGTCCTGGGACGTCATAAAATCCTCAGAAAATTTTGCCCTTTCCTCATTCGCTGAGCTTGTCCGGTAACTGGATAAATTACTCGGTATGAAATAATCCTACACGCATTTCCAAAAGCTGGCCTCCGTATCAAGAATGCCACTTGTTTTTAACACAGTCGTGAAAGAAAATTCATATCGGTCATATATCTGGACGACAAATGCTTGAAATTTAGAGCGCTTTGTGCAACTAATTGTTTTATTATTTGAGCAACACACAGACTTCATTAACCTCCCGCTGATGAAACAAAAGTTAAACCCTAGTTTATGTAATGCCAACAAGCCAGCAGGCGTGTTTTCTGCATGTCCATTAGGATAAATACTAGTTAAAAATGTTCACTATAACCGTAACACTTACAGTTATAAAATAGGAGCCGACTTAATCACCACGACATTAAAGTAGGTCCTATTCCTTGACTTGTTACCCAGAAATAGTATTGTGGCAGTCTTTAATAAGCCATCCGATGTACGTAAGTTGATACAGTCCTACGCAGCTGATTTACCGCATTCTGTGGTGACATAGTGTCTGAAAGACAAAATTTCCGTCCCTGGATATGCCTGTTTGTTAATTCCCTTGATGTTGTACAGCGAAGTGTTTGTAAATCAAGTGACTGCACTTTATTAAACACGGACCAAGGAACAACACCACGTATAGTGCAGGGTAAGATTGGTAGAATCAGCTGTCGATGCTTTCGATGTCATTATCGACGCTGAAGACCATCAATTTGACTATATGGAAGACGGTGAAGCCCGGGATGGATCAACCTGCTGATCAGTAACGGCCAGATGTGCACGACTGTGCTGTTACTTGATTTAGTCCGTTCTATCCAGATGTCCACCAAATTCTATTCATTAATCTGTTTGGACAAACAACCTGTACGACAAGAAGAATGGGTACACAGGCATAGATTAGTGAAGAACAAAGACAGTATCTTTCAGGTCTGACGTATTTAATGAGAATGATATACCAGTCACGTTTTGTTGCCTCTGACAAGTTGCTGTTTGACATGCAAGTAAAACTTACAGTTGACAGACTCTGATAATATGACATTTTCATCCATTGTGGTGCCTTAATGCTGTAAATTGACTGTGATCGTGCTCCCAGATGAAAGGGACATGAGTTCCACTTTCTCCTAGCACATTAATGATTGTCTTTAGATCCCGGTCTAAACAATCTTCAATGCAATTTTTCATTGCTCTACCTATAAAGAACACAGTAAAAGTTCCTTTCTGTTTAATGAATGCGAACCTATTTGAGTTGAGAGTAGTCCTACCGACGACAAACCAAGCAAATATATTCTAGCTTTTCCGTCAGTAATATTAACATAAAGGTTATCTGTTAAGTATCTAACTTCTCTGAGTTTCAATTTAAACCTGTAAAAAGGAACCGTAAATTTATAATGAACACTGTCCACGTATGCTTCTAATGTTCATAGTAAGAAAAACACTTCCGATATTTCTCAACACCAACTGGAAACCTGTACAATAATCAGAGGCCTGCGTGATTTTCCGATCGTCCGAGGACAGTGTCACAGTAGCCAACAGGGCTGACTCACGGAAGCTTGGCTGCAGTTCAGATCTCAACCTTAACCCGGATGTGATCTGAAGATAAGCTCTATAAAGAGCGAAATTCATGCTCGATGTTTTTTTATGAAAAAGAAAAGGTGTAAAATCTACGAGCTTGTCAAAGCTGCGATAAAGCTTGAGTGTTGTTACACATTAAGTTAATCATCTATCAAACTACTCAGCAATATTCTGAAATATCACCCACCTGGAGATATTAACTGCCTGGACATCGACTGAAATCAACGGATAGTAAAGTTGCCCATCCACATCGTCAGGTAGACAAACCACTGATCACAGACCAACAATGGGAGCGTTTTCATATGTTGATGCCGTCCTGCCTAATGTGTGATCAGTTAGGTTAACCGCAGGCAACAGCTGATGCATGAAACGGTTTGACCTATATCGACTTGCTGCCATAACAAAAAAATGTGTACTACTGGCAAGGTCAGCTGACGAGAACGGAACGCGAATCTAGTTCTTCTCAATGAAACGGTTGGCGGAAACATCTGTGGGCGTGTAAAGGCTTCGTTGTTTGTGAGGTATGTTCCATTTGGAGCAACCAAAATCACTTATTGTTTATTGCAAAGTGAAAGATAACTCAACAAGTTTGATGATTTATGTGGTTCCAACTTGAAAAGAGGTCTTTATCAAGCAGATGTGGGTTACAGTTAACGGATTGGTTACTGCGTCTCTTCTCCGGACGATCATTCAGTTTTATCATTAACCACGGATGTACCGGGTATAGAAATTTCTTATGAATATTATGTGATTACTGTTCAACTTAAAACTAAGTGATGCCTAATGTTAATGAACGACGCAGCGGTAAACATATGAACCAAAGTACACACTTCGATGGGAGCAAGGATGTGTGCTGTTGACAAACAATAAAAAGTATGAAACTCGAGTCTACTATGTACTTTTTAATTGGTCTGCCATCAAAATTCATCTGATTATGAACAGTGGGATCAACAGTTGGTAGTGTTTTAATTACTTAGATCAAATATCGGCTAATGTCACAAATGCATCTGATGTTCAACAGCACTTTAGTCGGTTGGAATGTGAGGTGCATTCTAATACCCCGTCCTACTGAAAAATGATTGAAGCGCTACTGCAGACTCTGAAAATTCTCTTTAATTATATTTGGCGTGTACGACCGGTTAAATCGCATGATAACTTGATACATGTGCTAAAAACAAGGTTGTTTTTGAGTTTTATATTGATCTATAACCCTGTGTCACATAACACCTTCAGTCGTTCGAGTTCCTCGCCGTATGATATCTCTTTGTGTTTCTTTTTTGACAAATCCTCCACGGTTACATCTTTAGAAGATCTGGCACCAGAAATGCTTTAGGTCACCGAATGAATCCGGTTTGTTTGTGTCATTATAGGAAACGTGGCCGGGTTCCTACTACCAGCAAGATTCATGTTTACTTGTAGCAGCACAAGAGTCCTGCTTCTTGTCGTCTTTCGAATTTACCACCTTTATAGCCACACAGTCGTGTCGAATGACTTCTTTTCATAATTGTTCCCCCTACCCTATGCAAGTTGTGTTAAAATGTATCATCTCATTAGTATGTACTATCCTGAACGACCGACATCACGCCGCGTAGGCTGCCAACGGCGAGGAATTAGATTGTTCAGTAAGGTTTTTCAGACAAAAGATACACTAGTTCTCGATTTTTGCTCTGAATTCCCAGTCTTGAAAGTCGGTTTGGTTTCAACATGTGCGTCTTTTTTCTCTATTCTCACGAGACTACTAAGTGTAGCCAATGAGTAAAGTAGAATAATTTCAGTCAGTTTTGCAAAATTTGCTGTTGGTTCACTTTTACAGTTAACATGGCTTTATTACATGACTTACATATTTCGCAAGGTATCTACGAGACATGTCCGAAGCATTTACTGCATATGATTCTGTTAGCATTTTCAATGTAGTGTTTGGTGACTGCTGGACTACAGGACAGAAGAATCAAATTCCTAAACTGGGCTGTTCCAGTCTACATCCTATAGCTTTTGCCCCATAACCATGAAAATGTTCGATAAACTCTCATCTACCGCAATGCCTATCCAATTAGCCAATAGTAGTTCTTTTCGTTGGAACTACTGGTGATTAAGCTCGATAGTGCAGCTGATATTCGACCCTGCTGATTTCATTCTACGTACAGTGAATAAAATGAAAAGCTAACCGCCTGATTGTGTACTTTACCATTGCACTAAACTGCGTAGATCGAGGAATATTGTGTTAACAGTTACACGGTCACAACACCCAACCCGATTTGTGTAACTTACCAATAAGGGTTTTATCAACAGCACATAATATACCTGATTCATCAAAGTTGTGTTCTCTCATGTAACGGTTAACCCTGATGCGCCTGACTATTGTTGACTTACATAGGTGAAACAACATCAACAGAAAGAACTGTTTTCAAAATATTATCATGGTACTGTTTTATATGCATCTCTTTCAGGTGATTAATAATTATTGTTATTATAATTCTCTTCGCATGTCCTGTGCAAGCAAGAAGCTGATCTAAATTTAGATGAGACTCAACTGTGAAAAATCACTGCTTCGGCTGGATTCGAACCAGCGATGGAAACAGCATGCCCAAGAACAGCAAGCGTTCTACCAGCTGAACTATGAATCCGAGCCAAGAGCCTCGAAATTTCACATTTGCACTCGGATACCCATCCGTCCCACTGTCTCGTATGGAATTCACCAAATACCCCAGGGAATAGACTAGTCATACAGGATTTCTCGAACAGTTCCCGCTGATGTGAATTTATTTATAGGTGTGTCAGTTCCTTTTTTCAGTCGTTAATAGCAATAGATCTCATCAGCTTATCCTTCGTTATACGGAGTTACATAACTGGTACATACCTCACTCAAAGTTTAAGGTACTCGATTTTTATTTGGTTCGTCTGAAGACAATTTGTTGCCCTAATTTTCTATGATTTCTCCTGTTAATAAGATGTATAAATTTCAATCCCTATTTGACGGCATTATATATACATTCTTTACTAGCGTTACGTTTGAATCCCCTTTGAAACAGTAAATGAAGTTTACTGACAGAATGCTTAGAAATAACAACCAGCCTTTGTTCGTTCGTTGTTTGTTGCGTACTGTGACTTGATGTACGGATGCACCTTTCAGCGTTCTGACTTTACAAGTGAATCTTCCGTGCTAATTCCTCCTAGCATGCTCAGCCTGGATTCGTACGACCACATTTTCGAAGCGCCATCTGGCAGTATTGACATTTTACAGATATACGGCATTATTTCGGGATTACAACTCCAGAATACCTCCCGCATATTCATGTATGCAAAAATGTCCATCAACCAAAACATATAGCTTTTAGTACCACGCGGAAGTGCGTTTCAAGCTTATTCCAGTAGTGTCATTATTCCGCTGACCGAACAATTAACCCCAGTAATAATTACGGCATGGAGAAACCCTTGTGTGCTCCAGGCAAAGGTCGGCAGGGATTCCGCTCTGCAGAGATGCATTCTATCAATCCGGCGAAAGATTTTATTGGCCAATCACCGTACAACCACTTGATGGACACTGTAAACCGCACGGCGGTGACAACCTTGAGAACGCGTTAGGATCCTGATCAACCACTAGTTAAGCGCCTGTAGGGACTCCTATGCCAAACCCACTCACTGATTAGTTACAAGATTGGTCAGCAAACGCGCTAGTCTATTGGCGTGATGTCCTCCCAGTTCTGGTCACTTCGTTGCGCACACTGACGACGATAGTTCGGACGGAAATCTTCGTCTAACCTCCGCACATCGGAATTCGTCCCTTATGGCATGCGTGTAGTGCAACTGAGGTATGATCACAGATCTAAGCAATTGAGTGATTTCACTCGACATTCACAGACGTCCTACCCAATCAGGGTCATCACCGTCCGCTTGGCGAAAATAAACCACCCCGCAATCAACCCCAAATCCCCAATTAACTCCGGGCGTCATTTGCAGACAGATACTTATCTTTTGCATTTCATACTTCCAGTTACCTCTAGAGTTATATATTGCGCTGTTTCTCCTAATTTTTGCTTGCATCCCTGTAACTGATTGTCGAATGTCTGCCTACTGTTGAACGCCAAACTGTTCACTGCTTATGATATACCTGTAATGAACTTATTATTATAGTGTAGAGGTCGCTCAGTCGATCATACATTCAAGGTGTGCGGTCTGTGACAGGAGGCTCCGCAAAAGCGGTAAGATACTAACCCGTCATCTGTGCAAGTTTCAAGCTCATTCAACCCGTGGACCAGTTCCGCTTTTGGTTTTCAAGAACTTAAAAGAGAAGCCAGCTGAAAGTCTAAGATGTATGTTCAGCCTGTTTAGTTGCCATGACCTCAGAAAAGGGTCAAAGTGTGCTACAGAGCATGCTATTCAGTAAGCGCCTCACTTGTCGCCTCATCGAAGATGCACCCCATATTCCATCTGGCCTTACTGAATCTGCGAACACAAATTCTAGAAGGAAAAGGGTTGCAAGGCCAATCGAAGCAAGTGGGCGACTATCGTTTCAACAGCCGGCTGATCTAGTTTGTGTTGATAACACTAACCATAGTACCTCCTCACAGTTAATGTGACACTAGCTTGTAAGCCGGCTGACTCAGAGGTTGATATTGCTGACCAGAATAATACTTCACTTTCTGTTAACCATGGTCAGTCAGGCATATGTTCGCAACTAAACTACTCAACACTAAAGACACTCTCACAACTACGGCTAACCCACCTAGTCAAAATGAACGAAAATAACCAAGGGGAAATCTAGCTCGTTCATCCTGAAGAATACTGCAAAACAAACACCATAGACACGGGCACCAACACTTCCAGGATAACACCACTAAACTCGTCCATGTTTGTGTTTAATATGTCTGAGGATAGTACAGAAATGCTAACAAATTGCATGGAGCAAGGCAGAAAGAAAGTTTTAAGATTTTTAAACAGCTGATTCTCCTTGATATCTTCCTAGAGAGACTTCAGAGTCTACGGAAGAGCTCAGATCCCAAGTATTCTTTCATACCGCGTCCCTTACGGCCTACTCCTCATGCCGTAAACAACATTTAGAAGCTAATGGCGCTTCAACAAACAGATTCACAACAGGATTGAGAACTCAATTTGGTTACACCCTGATCAAGACAAGTACCAGCGCCTGTGGTTGCTATCTGAGGCTCAAGCAGTTGATGAACGTAGACACAGGAACATGATTATGCACAGTGTGTCTGCCATCGAGAACGCTGATGCCTTCACTCAAGCAGTGCACGATCTAGACCAGTGGCGATTTCTAGCCTCATTCAGTAGTCTGTCTGATCTAGTATCTACCACCGTAAATCGTCTGCCCCGTCCGACGCACGTAGATTCGATAAGTGCTCCTCTACTACTGAGAATAACCTCCTTGTGAGTAGTAGGAGACTTTTGGTTTTCACACAGACTGAACATCACCCACAATTGCTCTCAGCTGTCGCATTTCCAAAGACAGTCCAGTCGGCTCCTTCCGAAAAGGAGTTACCAGGACAGTTACTGTGTCCCCTATCAAGGCGATCGAGCAACCTAATCATTACTGGCAAACGAAAATGGTTGAGCGTTCCCATATGATAATTCGGTCGTGCCTAAGGTGAGGTCAGTGGCGCAGTGGTAAACACGGTTGCCTCATAAAAGCGTGGCCGTAGTTCTGGTCCCGGCAGTGGCAAGGATATGCTATTCTGACTAGCTCTAATGAGAGCGAAACTGGAGTCTAGTGCTTCTGTTGTTCGAAGGGGGCCGATTGGAAAGTTTATGGGAATGCGACAGCTGCGGCCAGTTGTGGGTGATGTTCAGTATATATGAAGACCAAGAATCGTCGGATCAGGGTGGAGACAACCGTGTACTACCAGTACTACTTTACTTAATATCACTCCCAGATGAGCCTGTTGCAGAAGCCTTATTCATTCCAGAGGTTCAACAGAACCCTGACTCGCTGTCATTCCAATATGGGATGGTGGCCTCAAAGTACACTGTAACACACCGACTCAACCCTTCTCACTCGACGAATATCCTCTGGCAGTGAAACTGCCTCTTGGTTTTGTTTTTACGCCAACCCTACTTCACTCTTCACTAAACTGGTCCATCTTCGTGACCTGTGTTTCCGGCGAAACCCGCTTATAGTAGACATCACGGAGGCCTGGTGTAAAGAGGAATTGCGGGGTTGCAAAATGTCCCGGAAACACAACCAGAAGACGCGTCAATCATATCAAACGCAGATACACGACAGATGACAACTACGTAAGGAACGATTATGAGCTGTCGCCAGATGTACTATTTTGAGACATTTTCTTTACCAAAAGCAAAACGCCTGGACTTGAACAACCTTATTTACCAGCACCGGAGAGCAGTCCTGAAAGAAGAAGTTCAAGACGAGTACGCCCCCCAAACCAGAGATTTCAAATAAATCCCTATAGGTGATCGTACTTATGACATTTTCTTTTTTTAACGGGAAGAGATGTACGGCCCACCTATTTTACATTCCTGCATGTACATGTACACGCACACACGCACACAATCGCTCACTCACATGGGCCGTTCCGTTTCACACCTGCAGGTTGCAAAGGTCACGTGCGTACTATGGTTAATGGGTCCAGACATGCTTTGTCCTCCTCTTATGACCTGTTATTTATTCATCGATCCGTTCGCTGTGTTATATGTAATTCACTTTCCTGCTGACTCAGCCAGGATACACAAGACTGCCTCTGCATCCCTTCAGATTTCATTTCAGTGTGTAGTGCAGACACAACACATGGCATGACAGTGTTTCGCAGAAGAAAATCCGTAAACGAAGTCGTATAGCTCTGTGTTTTGGAGTTCACTAAAAGATCTCGTGACAGGATATTCCGGACTCAGCCTGGCGAGTATTTAACTTCACTCAAAACTTCACTTGTTTGATTGGTGTGATTTACAGATTGCATTCGGCGCACAGGGATGCCGACATGACTTTGCACAACGCTGTGCGTAGAATGCCATCTTAAACTTGTTCTCAAACATTGACAATGAAGGATTTTAATCACCTGTGTCTGTACTTCAAGAACCACTTGGTCATTACTGTAGCATCCTCCTTCGTCGGGGGTTTTCTTCGAGGCAGTAATGGAAGCTGGACTACTCCAGCATGTCCATGACCATACCAAATGTCGGATGAGCCAGGCGCCATCTTGTCTTGATTGCGTTCTTACCAACGAAGTTGACATGATAAGCAATCTACCTGTCACAACTTCGGTTGCTCGTAGTGATCATGAGATAATTAAATTCAGCCATCTACACGGAACTAGACAACCTATTCATCAAAACAAGTGTTTGAGGGTCTATCATAAAGCAAAATTCGCAGGAATGGAGACAGCCTAATAAGGCTGAATGGCCTTGATCTTTCACTACACTCAGCCCAGAAGATCGTTGATAGCCCAACGTTGGGAAAAACCCCGATGCCCCTAGCAGCCATGTTCCAGGAAGATGTTATCGGCCTACTAAAGAGAATAGGCGCTTGTGGAGTGGAACCAAACGTTTGATTATACTGAAAAATTCAGCCTGAAACAGCTGTGAAACAACAAACCGAACCGGACCAACTTTTTCTTATCAACGCGTTCTTGCTAAAAAGCTGAAGGTGGATCCTTTTCTACAGCGAAGTGAAATCACAAACAAGAAGCAAGGTTGGCATTTCGTAATTGCAAACCTCTGGTGGATTTACCAGTGGAGATGAAGAGGAAGCCAACACTGGACGCACACTGAGCAAGTGTGCATAGATTCAAATCACGACCGACTGTGAGCGTGTAGGTGGAAACTTCAGTGAAGTATCTCAAAGTTCAGTGTCACTAGTTAGAGTCAACTAGAGAACCTACTAACACACTAATCACCCTGTCTAGACTTGATATCCCCCTGTCATCTTTTTCAACCGTTCCTTGTAAACTGGCCGTTTACCAAAAACCCGGAAACAGTTCACATTCCCACCTATCTTCAAAGTTGGATGCAAAGACGACACAGCAAACTGTCAACCAATAGCGTTACTTCTAATGGTTTCTAGAGTAATGAACAACTTACCAGATGAGTCTCTCCGTGATGGGATTGCAGATCTCAAACTCATTACCAAGGAGCAATATGGCTTTTGTAAGGAATATTCATGCGCCCCGAATCTGCTGATTGTTTGTGACTTCTTAACGAAGACTTCAGAAATGATCATAGATGTAGTTTATCTTGACGTTTCCTAAGTCTTGGTTCAGGATGACCATGCCCTCTTGCTGCGAAAACTGAATAATCATGGCTCTGTTGGGCGTTTGCTTAGCTGACTAGAAGAGTACTTGGCTGAACATAGATACTACGTCAAGGCGAATGGACGGTTGTTAGAGTGGGTTCCAGCCAACAGCAGCGTTCTTGAACTACCTAGTATAGTCAAGTCGCCGGTGTTGAGATGTGCCGATGACACAAAACTCTGGCGAGTTCTAGAGTGTTCGGAAGATCTAGCGATCTCACAAGACGAATTGGACTGTCGAAATCAGTGGTCCATAGAAAAAGACACCGTTTATTGACAAGTGTAAAGTCACGCATTTTCACCATCAAAATTGTACTGACTATTACGTTGGCGACAAGAAGCTGCTCCTGTCAGCATGAAGAGGAGACCTCGGGACCCTAGTGACAGACAGTTTGAGTTTGTCTGCCAGGTGCACAGCCACGGCTAAAAGGGTGCAAATAACTGCTAACCTTTTGGGAGGAATTTGTAGGAGATTCCACCCTAAAATGTTTCCCAATAAGTTCGTCTCCATGATCTCCCTACACCCGGAAACGGGCATGTAGGCTTATCGTACTTATCTTAAGAAACATTCTGCACTTATTGAAGTTGTTCGGAGACGGACCAATTGAAAGATTACGGGGCTGAAAAGAACCTCTTATTCGGAAAGACTGGTAGAATAAAGTTAATTCTCAGTGGATTACAGATATCTCCGGGGAGACTTAATTCTTAGCTACAAACTACTCCACATCTTAGGCCATCCACTGACATGTCTCCTCCCAGTAAACAAGCATGAATGTCTAATGCGTCTCTCACTGAAATTGAGCAATGGAATAGGTAGTTTACTTTGCAGATAGAACTGTATTACAATTATGGTCTGTTCGTATTGAAACAAACTGCACCACTTTATGATCATGGCTAAATCGTTTGAGGGTTTTGGATATTACTCGATCGGCAAATACCTGAGAGACAACCCGCATCACAAGTTTTCTAACCATTATACTAGCCCAATTTCACCTGCCATTAACTGTTTATGTCTGACGGAATATTGTCTCAGTGTCTTTCAGTGTTCGTCGCTGAAATGATTGCAGCTAGCAACCTTATTGTAGTTCCGTTTCATTTATTTTCGCTCACTTTTCTTCATAACTGTAAACTGTCCAACGCAATTTTGACGGACCAACACAGAAATAGGAACGCACAGATCGCACAGAACGCAAAGTTTCTTTTTCCCTCCTGTAACAATCTACAAACCTATGAACCGACCTATCCCAAACTTTGTACGGAACTTTAACAAAGTCTATAGATAGTCTACCTTAGGATCGCCTTTAAGCGTACCGTTCTTCGGGAAGCTCTCATTTGGTCCTAGGTTTAGAGGCCTCAATTTGTTTCTCTAGAGCTGACTGACGGGCTGATTGTATAATAGTGTAGATTTTCTGTCACTGTCTGTACGCAAGTACGATCAAAATTTCACGGCTGATTTTTGCCCCAACCAACGAACTCATTCATTTTTCACATTGCCTGCCGAAGTTAACAGCATGTTGGTATTAGTCGATGATGTTCCATCTTTTCGGATGTACATAGCAAATTATAGACTTGAACTGGAACAGCTTGTGCGTGATCCATTCTGCTGCTCAGCTGATATAATCATCTTCTCTGAGGTAGAAAAAATGTGGTTTCGTTTTATGGTTACTTTCATTCGCAGGTTCAATGCATCAACTGAGACTATTGCATAACGAAAAACATGAAGGTTTAATATGTTGTTGGGAAAAACTAAAATCAAGGTGTGCTGTCCAGAGATAATTTATGAATTCTGAAAGCCAGAAAGTCTAAATCATACATCGAATTATTTGGTAAATCCTAATTGACTAGTCGGAAGTAACAATATATGTTATCAAATATTCAATCGTTCCCTTAATTAAGTTCCGGAGTTCGGAAACTATGAGACACAACACATCGTTAGTTTACAAATGTAACTTATTAAGTTACTTACAAAAGGTCAATAACTTTCCAAATAACTGTCGTCAACCCACTTTCCAGTTTCCAGAAAACCTAGCGTTGTTATATGAAGAGCAGCGACAGCTAGCTTTGCCACAGTGCCATTAGTCTGATTTTAGTTTGGTGATGCAGTTATACAGGTACGTGTATTGAGGTAGGAATTTTAATTACTGCGCATAATTAATAGCACTAGGAATTCGATCGGTATCGTCTATGCTTAGCCTATAGACTCTAAAACGCTGCGTCTTTTTACTTGTAATTTTATATTGACTCACTCATTTGAAAAGGTGTGTACAATGCTGCCAACTGAAAGCTTATTCCCACAGTACAATTGTTTTGTTCAAGGTATTTCGTCAAATTCGAAAAAGGATACTTCCAGGCCTTAGTAATACAACAATATCTGTGTACATATACATATATGTTTGAGTGTACAATTGCTTTGCTCGTCGTCTTCCAGAAGCAATTGTTTTAAATGATGTTTGCTCGATTCACACACTACAGGAATCCTGCTTCACACTTCGGACAGTCAAAACTTGGAAGCACGGCTTGCAATCCCTACTATTGAGTTCACATTTGGTTTAACCATTAAATCAAATGACTATATGCGACAATGTGATATAACAGGTTAACCTGCTAGTATATCGTTTAACCGCAAATAACATAACACTGTAGTAAACAAGGGAAGATTTTGTATAGAAGACTCATCCCTAAAGTTGGCCATCATTCCAACCATAAAACACATTCTGGCGTCGAATGTGCAACTTTTATTGTGGTTCGCTGGATCGGCACGTAGCGACTGACACAAATGTCCTGCTGTTCCATTTTCGATGTGTGATAAGTTTCTGAGAGCGTAACAGCCTTCAGTGGTGCACACTGGATTACATTACCTGTATATATTCGACAACCACTCCAGACTTGTTCACCTTGTTAAGCCTGCCTCAGGGCGACCGCCTAGGGAGCAACCTCTGCCTGTGGATACGCAAAATGCAACTTGTCTGGTCCGAAGTCTGGAGGATGTAGCGATCGATACTGAATAGGTGATGCCCCACGTTCAAAACAACTCAAACACAGGCAGGTAATCATGAACTACTTGACAAACTCCTAGTATTGTCCAGGCTAACCTGCCCCAATGAAATAATGCATAAGGGCATCAAAGTAGGTAAGAACACAACCTGTGATATTAAGTGGATGAATTTCCGATTAAGGTAAAATTAGATCAACAGATGTTTTGCGCACCTCTCATAAATGATTGAGTGCCACCCGTGGTTTTACAATTAGCACTCATTGTGACCAACTGAATAACATCGGTGTATCGCTGGATTTGATGGGACATAGCCTGATACAGAAATCATTTTCAGAACATTTTGTTGGAATCCATCTTCCAATTATTCATCCTGAAAGAGTAAAATTTAACAGGGCAATAGAACGAATTGTAACTCAGATTGACTTAAGATGAGGAGAATTATAGGCCGAGTGATTTGAACCAAGATTCTGCGAAATTTCTTGAGCAAAAATTTCTTAAGTCGCATTTGGCCATGCGTACCATAACCACACCACAACATTTGCTCATGGCAATCACTGTAATATAAGCATCCAGAGCTAACAAACCTTTCCTGGAAGTCAATGTGTAGTCGTTTGTCGGTTGTCCATGTAAGGATTCATTAGACAGATGATCAGTCAGCTTTTTATTGGTAAACTGCTTGTAAGACAGACATTAGGTATACATCATACTTTTAAATAGAACATGATCGATTTGAGATCAGAACGATCGGGGAGCATATCAAAACTCGCATAACGCAACCACAGCTCATCCCTCTGAGTCGATGTTATAATAGTCTTGAAAATAGTCGTTTACTGCTTTCTGTTGGCAGCCTCGATATTATGTCTAGTTTAGAAAGTACTTTAATTTCTATGTAGTATATGTTTCGGAAGCGATAAACTAAGATATTTGTCGAAACAACTTTGCAAGTACACTTTACAGATCCAGTTTGTATACATGTCATGCAAATTCTAAAGATTGTACAACAGTATTTTCATGAATATATATTTAGTAGAAAAACAACAGTAAAAGTGGAAGTATTTCATTAGTTCTTTCTGTCATCATGTAGATTGACCACAACCCTTAAGAAGTTTGATATTGAATTCATGAGGCCATCGATACATTATTAGTTCATGTTCAGTTCGACGATAGGCTTGATGAGGTGTTTTAGTGGTGATTCAGATAAACCACGCTTTGTATGTCTGCATACAACTGAACCATTCGTTGAACGGCATTCATATCCAAGCTGTCTGACAGATTGTTTCTAAACCTCACTTTGTGATTGCCAGTCTTAGGTAAAGTCTAAAGTAACAATGCACTTAGATGTCTTTTGCTCATTATTTGAAATGTAACATGTTTTATTCTACAAAATGAAGACAGTTTTCTATGTTTTCCATCAGAATGCAGATGCAGCGATCGTTCATATCATCCTAATGCATTTGACGCTCGACACTTTATCCAAACTATTAAAAAAAATAGGAAAAAATCATTACAATTGACTGCAAAAGCAAACGCCCACTGTTTTGTACCTAATGATTGCTAATTCCGTGGACGTGGTTTGCATGTTTTAATGTCAGGCTAACCTTCGTGTTATGTCTATTCATCATCACACCTATTTTGAAAGGCAGTTTAGTATATAAGGTTTCCTCAAATGCACAGAGCTGTGATTTTTGTCGAAATCACTGCTCTACTTTTTATGAAGACTATAGAAAACTGTCAGCAAGCAGAAATTCGTGTTACAATGCCAGATAAGCTGACAGTGCACTGTAGGAATCTAGTCTGGACGCCACATAAAAAATCGTGCGAACAGGGACGTTTTGTTCATCTGCTGATGGCATTGCTGTTGCAAAGGCATTATCCTTGTCCAGCATTCTTATTTCCCACAGAATTGTTGGAAAATCAGGCGTGTTGAAAATCGCCCCAATTATTTTACATTACGCAAGACAGAATACTAGAAAATAAACACTTAACCACCTCTAAAATTACTTGTTAGTACTTAAAAGTAATCTCTGTTGTGAGAGTTCTAAACAGTTTTACGTTGACTACCTCATGTAGCACAAGTATTGATTTTCAGTACTGATAGATAACCACTTTTCAGAGATTGGGTCAGATGTTGTTCTCAAAAATGTTACAGAAGTTTGGTTAATCTAATAAGGTTATTCATGAATTAGACCTGTCAAGCATTCTAAATTTCGAAAAACATGTCAGAAGACAATGTGCCAGACACATGTACCCACTCGTCATTTTTTATTGTCCAGCTTACTCGATGGTTTAGCATTGGGTCGGCCTATCTAGCCCAGAGCAAGACTGATCCGATCCAGCTCATTCTGATTACTCAGACCTTTCACTTGATACACTTGTGTCATGAGACGAGTATTGGAGCGCTGATATTTTGGTTGTAAACCAACGGGTTTTCAAAAAGACAACAGAAATAAACCGTTAGTTGATTTGCGCTGAAGTATCATTTTTGCCAGGTCATTATAAACTTGCTGTTCAAGCTGCTTTGTTTCCTATAGGAACCTGTCTTGGATGTTCACCAACAATTTTTGAAGCCATCCTGCTGCCTAACATTTTCTTCGGCGACAAGTTAAAATTTGTTAATTTTGGTACTACCAATCCTCATAGTGGTTAGCAGGCCAACATCGAGTACGCGGATAACACTGTTCTGTATATCTCCCCAACCGAATGCATTCAGTTCACAATGAATACGCTGAACGAGTCGGGCACAGTTTGTGGAATTCGACTCCCGAACTATAACGGCAATTTGTCATTGCAAGACCAAAGCATTTCCCTTAGTACCGTCTTCATAGTTAACGATTTACCTGAAATCGAACACTCATTCACCTGCTTGGATACAACTGTCCTGTATTGTTGAGTAGGTCTCTACGAAAATAGCGCAGGAACTAATGAGAGCGAAACTTGAGCCTAGTGCCTCTTTTTGAAATAGACTGACTTGAAAGCCTATAGGAATGTGACAGCTGCAGTTAATCGTGGGTGATGTGTAATCTACGTAAAACCGTATCCTGTACATGTCATCAACAGTCAATATCTCAAAACTTCCTCGATACATCGAGATTTCTAAATTTAAAGCGAACATACACACTTATATTAACAACTTTGCAAAAAACCCGCTTTGCTCACATGATGGATGCCGAATGAAGATGCGCTTCGGCTGTTATGACAGTGTTATCACCCTAAAACGATGGTCGGTTATTGTCATCATCCAAAGAACTGAAATGAGCTGATCGTGGAATTTTCGTGGGTTTGTGAAGAAGCATTTTGAAACCAGTCGGTCCTTTTCAAGTCCGGCCATTTCTAGAAGAAGGAGAGCGTCAAATTTACTATAAGAATGCAATTGAATCCGAGCCGGTATCACAACTTTCTTCTGTTGTTAATAGATATACGAAAAATTCGTGAGTACTGTCGAAGAAATGGAATTTCAGTTGCGGATAAAAGTTTTGCACGAATCAATTCCTCTATGGACCAAAATGAAATCGCCTTCAAATTTTCTACCTACTCATGCCTTCGTGAGTCGTTGTAAAGTTCAGTATAATATTTAACGCATGAAGACGTTACTTGAGACATATCAAATTCTATCTAGCATAGTTAATCAGTGCAAAATTTGGGCTTTATCACCAGGGAATGATCGGGATTGCTGCTATACCAAGTGGTAGTTATCGGTTGTGGCTCTTCTATAGTTTTCACTGTTGATTAACTTTGGATATATTGTAAACGTTTTCTTGAACAGTCACTCTCCCACTGGATATTTGCCACTAAAGTGACGATCAATATGTCAAACCGCAGTGTCCTCAAAGTTGCAGGATATTAGATTCGCGTTTCTCAAAGCATGATTATAAATGTGGGATATTTTATTTAATTCAGACGAACATCACAAAAGCTACACGCTTTGAACTAATCAAGTTGAAAGTTATCCAAAGCACCACACTGACAGTTCTTCCCAAATGTACTTACCGCTGCACAGGTTGAGATTGTTGCTACTTACAAGTACATCTTTTGATCCACATAATTAAAACCTGTTAATAACGCAACGTTATACCTACTGTACATGCGATCTACAGTATGTCTGTACATCATTTTCTGCCCTCCACTCCGAACAGAAAGCAAAGCAATTTAATCATAGGTTATGTAGTTTGCACAATATTATTTTCACAAGGTTGTCAAACGAAATTCAGACAGACAGCCACCTTCCTTTGTGTGTGTATGTGGATGAGTGTAACTTTTCCAAACTTCCAATATCGTGTCGGATACGAAACGGTGCATTAGGATTCACTTGGTTTTTACTTTGAAAACTTTCTAATTTCTCTCCGTTTGCCCGCCTTTCTGAAATTGACACAAATATAGTTCGTGTGGTTTTGCGACTGACACGCCCCTCTATCCATGCATCACAATCCGTCGTTCATCCTTCTAGCCAACAAGCAGAAATGATAATTCATAGACCGCAAAACAGCCACTAATCGGAAACATAAACTGTCCGATGTCACAGATGCTATCATAATTGGCACTTTTAGTGTAACAAACTTCTGAGACTCCTAATTAAGTTATCTGACCCTCTTGTTCTCCTCTTCTTTATCACAATAAGTTGCGAATCAAATACACAAGATTAACAGCACTACCAATATCCGGAGATAGTTCTGTTAGTACACTAATCTAAGAACGCATCGTTCATTCTATTAAGGAGAGGTGATTGTTACTGAAACAAAACGAATAACAGACAAGCAAATCCTGTACGATAAGATTCCGTAATGTTTAATCTTGAGTAGGCGCGTTTCGAAAGATAAAACTTGGTAGAAACCACTTCAAAATGGCTCAGAGTTGTCATTCATTAGAAACCTCGTGAACTTACACCGCTGTGATACTGCGTATTCACAATACGTCTTTAGAGACATGGGTAGAAGAAAGTATAACAGTGATTTAGTTACGGACACAACGTCGCGTGTGTACTGTTGATCGATCAATGCTGTATTGGCGGATCGAAGTGTTGATGAACTTATCTGGAGGATTTTTACAGAATCGATTTTCTTTATGATCATTCAGCGTCATTACAGTACAAATTGGCCTTCCCATATCGGTAAAATTAAGTCACACAAATGAACAATAACCATTTGGCTTTTTCTCAAGAAACTCCTTTCAAAGTGAACTGTTAAAGGATTTTCTTCTCCAATCCATACTATAGAAAAAATACGTGGAACAAGATGACCAACAGAAGGGAAGGGAACTTTGGGACAGTACAGGTCAAATATAAAAATGACTTTAGGTCGTAACTTGCAGCAGACAGTTGGATAGCAACATTTAATGGTTTCCTAACGGATCCAACGTTGTTTCTCGTCAATAAAAAGTTCGTACGACTAGCTAGTTATAAATACTTTGTTTGGTGCACTAACTGTTACGTAAATAACTATTGGAGCGCAATTTTATGTAGTTGCCCTGTACATTCAATAACTTCCTTATTTGAATGTCTGCACCTCTGTTGCCCACTGATTCAAACATCCGGTGGCCAACGAAATTGGTTATTCAGCTATCAGTTCTGCTCAAGTATGCTTCCCAGCTGGTTTTGTTCTTCCGAAAATTAAAGATATATCGTCCCAGTTATGGACACCTTAAAACGTGACGATGATAATATATACTTGTTGACACTGACACCGATACTGCCTAGATTTCTTGTTGTATTTATGCTAAGTGCTCTTGCTTGCGTACTCTCTACGGCGCGTTGTATGAGAATAGATGGTTACTATGCTGACGGGGTTTAGTCAGACCTTATTGGTTCTACGTAAAATGCCTGTTCAGCAACTATTGAAATGTGGTACAGATTGCGAGGCGACGCAAACACGCCACACTCAGTTGATTGAACATAAGTTGTGCACAGTCGATCAAGATCTATTTTGATTTCTACCTTCCCTGTCTCAATGGATACAATACAGTGAGGTTTTACACCCGTTAAAACTTATCGCCAGTTCTTATCCTTGCCTTGGTCGAATAATGAACTCAAGTCCACAGTTTTTTGAGGTGACTGTTTAAACCATTCCAGAAGGGTGGCTCATTCTATTTTAGTTTACATCCAATCTCAGTTGTTGTCTTTTCATTTTGACAATGTCCGTATGTTTGTGGCATTGGAGGTAGAATGACTTGGTGGAGAAAACACTGAATTTCAACAGATCAGATATGGATTTCAGCTGTGATCTTTTTTCTCAAAATAATATGTACGTAAGCGAACTTGACACAGATGAAGATAAAATTCATGAATCAATGTTGGCATTTGGATTTTCAATTCAAACAACTGGTTCTAGCAACATGAAATGTTCGTTAATCAACCAAACTTCCTGTTTCGTCATTCTGTTAAACTTTCTTGTTTAAAAGTTGCCCATAATAAGTTTGAACTAGCACGAAATCACTTTTCGGGAAATAGAATTAATAGTTTAAGTTTTGATCCAGGCTATTGTTCGGATTAATTAGGCCTAGTTACCTTGAGTTGATTTCACAGATATCACACATATACCTCTTGACGTCAAACCTACGAGGCCGTTCTACTTGATATCCATTGCTGGCCAAGCAAATTCACTCCAATTTTGGGGGGCTCCTTGTTAAACCTATCGCCCCACAAATAAACGGACCAGATGTTTTGACAAATTGACAGATCGTGTTTACGCTTCGCCAAGAGTTCGACTGCATTAGGTGTTAGCTCAATAACTTTGGTCAAGCCCTTTAGATATAACAAAGCTGTTCTTCTTTGGCTACGGCCGCCGGAACAACTCTGTGCCAATTATATACAGCTGACTGGATCCAAACAAGACTAATTAGCTCACAAGTGCTAACTCACTGAGCCGAAGAAATATGCAACAGGACTTGCGAACTACGAGGAGGACCGTCATCTGCCACTCAATTTGACTAGATTTGTAGTCACCAACTGCCCAGATGTTGTCCACAACGTTCGGAAAGTTTTTAAACATTTTCCCGTGTGCTGCTGAACTAGTTCACTTTAATACCAAGAAGTAGTGCAATTCATAAAATGGTTCAATGTATTTAACATCCAAATCACTGCAAACGGTCTTATTTGTAATGAGGAGAGGATTTCTTGATCTCTTACATTCAGATTGAATGAAATAAACTTGAGAACAGTGCTGAATTGATAAGAACCGTTTGCAACCTCTTTTTGACCTTACTAAAACATAATTATCTTTTCTAGATAAGTAATTTTCCGTATTCAATTCTTTTTTGTTTCATAAACAATTAGAATGCTTTCTTTTTAAGATATGCGGTCAAAGTGACAAGTCAAGCTGAGTAAAAGGCACGACTTTTCTTATGGAGCACAAATGAGAAAAACTTCTGATAACCTTTTGATTAGCTCATAAATGATGTACTGAATAATTCGGATTTTTCTGCGGAAGTAATCGGTTTAGTGGGTTTTCTTCCATTTCTGATGAATATTCAGAGATCAAGGTCGATGTGATGTGAACATCGCTCGTAGATGATCGTAACATTTTCGTTCGAATAAAATTTCCTACCAGTAGTCCAAGAAGAGATCGATCAGGACTGAGGAACCTTTCATTCTCACATAACTGAGTAGTGCTACCTGGCCTGAACTCCGATAGTTAACAGTGTAGTTACAATGTCTTTTGTATAGAAGAACCGGCAACCGGACTATTATGGAACAGCAACTAAGGTTGAACGTTTGTGTATCATCAGGACTAACAATCAGTTGGTGTGCAGAACAGTCCTCCTCAGCCACCTTTTTTCACAATCTGGCATATGCCTCATGTTTCTCGTTTAAAAAACGTAGCATTCTCATTTTCGGAGTTGAAATTTTGAATCTTTTTCTCTCACGAGATCTTTTATCTGTGCCGTCCTAACTACCAGATGTAAACCCGGATAAACGTACATCCGATCCCAGCCGATAAAATAGGCAACCGATCCCGCTTTGATCCCGTAGTGGTCTGACTGCCGATACACCTCTTCACATCTTATGTTCTCTTGTCCTAACTAGATGGGAACCGAGGTTAACACGTTACTCCACACACGGTAATTTGATGTCACTCGGTGAGAAAGCAACGGTGCAGTGGTCAGTAGAGTTGTCTCATGAAACTTGAGCCACTGTTTACATCTCGGTCATGACAAGAATACATACCAGCGGTAAAAATTAACGAGACGGGAAAGGGGATCAAACGTGGTAATGTTTGGTTTATATCCATATACAGTTTATCACAATGCCGTTAGATGTGCTAAGGTAATAGTCTGTTCATACAAGTTAATCACACTGATAATGAGCAAAGGATAGCAATAAAAGCAGAAAGGCAAATGAATTACCAATTCCATTAATTGTACCCACTATGGTCAGTGATACCCATTCTTAAAACAAATATACGAATAAGTGTAATTATCTACCAGCATGATTCAACGCATTTATCCTGGGTGAGACAGGGTGAAACAGCTGACTTTCTCGTTTCGTTTTCGACTGAAAGCCCACTATACCTAGAGATATTTAGTCCACAAAGTACAAAGAATGGCTCGGTTTCTAACACTTCACCAAGAATAAACTCAGATGAGCTGATTTGGACCAGTGTTAAACGTAAAATCCGGAAGTTGTCTACGTAGGAAATGAATTACCACATAAACTTGTAAGTACATTTTCTTAAATATTAGGGTGCTTCTGTATATTGTTAAGTTTTGGTGGGCATGGCAGATGTTAGTCAAAAAATGTTAATCACATATGACGACAGTCTTACATTCTAGTTGAAATTTTTATCATCCGCTTTTGGAAATACACACCAGACTTGAGCTGTATTCTTGTTAAATTCGACCAGCAGTGTATATTCTTCCGAATACCGTGATTTAAACTGTTGTCAGTGTTTCTGCGACGCAATGTTACCAGTCACCGCGACACGGATTTCACATTACATACTACTGGCTGGTCGTACTTAAACGAACAGCCACTGCCCTGCTTGTGAGTAACGTGGGGTATGCTAGCTTTCTGCAGAATACACTTATTCACTGTCTTGTGTGAATAAAAGTGGAGACTCTTGATAAGGATGTATAAATCAGTCTTCCAAAATATCATCTCCTTTGATTACCACTTCCCTTCAGATATTTTATTTTGCTCCCGAGTTCTGCGACTTCAACAGAATGATTCAGGGACAAAACTGAAATAAGTACTTAACATACTCAGACCGCCACCCAATACACATATACTCACCGTTTACCAGTTAATATCAGCATTAATTACTGGAAACCATCATCGAAGTTTAGATAACAAATTGAATTTCAATCCTCTCCAGATTCCCGTAGAATTCATAAGAAGTCAATTTTGCAAACAGCTGTTTTCGGTAATTCTCATCGGGCTATTACAATTACATAGGGTAAGTGCGAGTTATATATGAAAATTATAACGTGTCAAGTAGGTCATGGAAAAAAATAAATCGTTGACAACAGATCACAGCTTCTGTATTTCCCTGGATACTTCTTTAAACGTTTTGTTAGAACTCGTCCGTAATCTATATTCTTGTCATTACCTGGATTAAAACTCATGCCTCGCTTTTGTGAGCTAGCTATATTGACAATTATTCCAATTATTTCACATTATACAGCACTGAATTACGGTGAAATATATTTGGCTACATTCGCCTGCGTCGCGTAATACTCACAATCGATTGCTTTTTTCCACAGGGGTTGGCTGAAAAATGTATGAGAATATTAAAAGCTGCAGTCGATTTTGGACGGCCCCCAAATGACACGTAATCATTAACCTTAACAACATTGGACCTTTTTGTAGACTGTTGACCTCACCTATTATCCCATGCGTTCATTGGGAGTGGTCATATTTGATCAATTTGATTCATACTAAGGCCAATGGCAAACTGTACTTATGGCTCCATGCTAGTACCTAATGGTTCTTACGGAATTAAGTCAGCTATAGAAAGATCCATCCTACAATAATTTTACTCTAAGTTGTATCTGGTACACAAATTAAAGCAGCCCACCTGCTAAAAGACATTTGGAAACTTGACGTGATCCACCGTGGTATATTTGGACACATGCGTTTTTCTTTTAAACAGCTGTAGTTCATATAAAGATGATAGCAGTCTGAATAACTAACCATTATATTTCTTCAGCAGGCAGCTCAAAAAATGCCAAGGAAATTGGTTAATCGTATAAATAAATTTTTGCTTCACGCTCGAAATATAAATTACTTGGAAACGATCAACAACTAAATCATGGCATATGTTAATTATAAACAAGCAATGCTTGACTGGAGGATAAGAATTTTGCTTTCGATGTATCATTGGGGCTGTGTACCAGCCGTTACGTTCCTTATTTGCATCCGGGCAGAATAACACATGGTGGTCACTGATCATTCAGGCTCCCACGACAGATCAGGTCTGAAAATATTTTGAAGTGTATGTATTCGTAATATGTTGAACCTCGCTTGGAGTAATAGGACAGTTCAAAAGTGGTTAATTCGTCAACCCTGGAACCTAATTCTAAACTTCGGTATTACTTTCACATTCAAACAAACACATTTCTGATGGATTTCTGGTAATCAGCCTAGATTTGCACGCAGCATTTAGCTTAGCCATAACCTCTAACATAAAGGGCGCTGTTCGTAATCCCTTCCATTACACCGAGCATCATATGTAGAATTTATGAATCCTATAGTCTCCGAGACAGTTTGTGCTAACAGGTTGGTTACGTTTGTTAGCCTCTTCTTTACCTTTTCAGAAAACTGTGCATATACATATATGTGCACAGAGAAATAACGAAGTTTGTTTCCCAAAGAATCCAGTCCAAACAACGTGTTTGTTAAGATTTCCTTGTTTTGAGGGCACAACATGACCAAATATATTTTACACGTCACTTACTCTGAGGCGTTCGCAAAGTTACTGGACACCAACAGAATATCGCATTTAGATTCCATTTCTTACCTCTGGGACCTAAATGTCTACAACACGGAAATCCTGTATGACTTTAAAAGTAACCGAAAATTCAAAAGTAGTCAGAGTGCACGCACTGCCTTTATGAAGGGGCCTTACGTATGCTTCTTCAGCGTCTGTAAAACTAGATTTCAAACCAAACTTTGGATTCATATGCGTTACAAATTTGTAGAAAACCAGCTTAAAACTCTTGACTAGAACAACGACCTAATCAGATAAGATTACATAATTATTTGTTTACTTTTTCTACTGTGGAGTTTATTGCGAGAATTTGCCCGTTGCCTCGAAACAAATTTGCCACTTTGGACAGATGAACTCGAATTGAAAATTGGTATGTGCATTGCTATGTCGTATGTGCCCACGGACGTGCATCCGCAACGTTGGATGTGAGTGTGTGACAAAATCGCGACAATGTTGGTCAGGCAATTGTCAGAACAAAAATGTCAAGCGTCTTGCCACGATTAATTCGCTCGTACTCCACCCTAATCAAATTTAAGACGTTCTCACCCTCCTATCTAACGATGTTCTCCACCACTCATCCGTCTGCCAACGATTCATTCTGGCGACCAATCCCGCTGCATAGTTGGTGAGCTACCGACTAGCAGTGCATGAAATGGATTCACGCTTTCCTGATCGTTGATGCGCCATGCGACAACACAGCCGCGTGCTCTGTTGCTGTCTATCCTCCCAGTTAGCTCTCCCTCTCTTGTTCTTGCTATCTCAGTCCGCCCCACGTGCCATTTCGAATCTCTTTTCTCCCTGTGACACGTTCTAGTCTCACTCACCAGCACTACAACCCTCTCTCCATATCACAGCCTGATTTCACGTCACTCCACAACAGTCATAGTGAGAGTGTGTACACGCACAACTCATACCGACACTCAATTTTCTCAGAGCGAATTTAACAGGTTTGAGCATTCATGCCATTCATTGAATGCAACTCGCGTTTGTCATTAGCTTCTCCAAATTGCATTAGTCTCAACTGTTTGTCGGATTAAAGACCAAAATTCGTGGTCACAAACAGGTCGCCTCTTTAGTTAACATGGTGTTCGATACAGTCACTTCGATACAGCACCGTTTTCCGTTCGTAAACACAAGTTTGGCCAGTACAACAGGAAGAGATGGACAGAACACACTGCAGTTGAATCAGCTAAATACTTCAAACATGTCCTCGGGATCTGGATACGCAGGCAAGTATTCTGATCGGTTTGCTCTGTGAATACGTTGTCTAGCTCTAATGACCATAATCATAAGAATGAGACACCATGTGTCCTTGGTCGCACATTTTACATAATGATGTTCACATGAATTGAAAATTGGAGCCATCTCCAACGATCATACTGCACAATTTGCTTTAGAGAAAATCAGTTGTCATTATTTTGAGGGACGCTCTGACGTGCTTTTTTGTCACACTTTTGTAGTAAAGATTATCCTTACACCTCAATGTCTTCTAACAGACCACGTCACACATTTAAAAAATTTAATACAAAATAAGGTATCCGATGACTTAAATCAAATAAATGACAAACATGAAAGAAAGGGAACTTTTTGACAGAGTGTTTGTTGTTACCATTCTTTTGGAAGAGTTAGGATTCTTTTTGACAGCTACTGTCTGTTGCCTTAGGCAGAAGCAGTTGTGTTACTTGGCCACACAAAAGGTTTCTTTCGATTAACGCTACCAAAATACATGATTAAGGTTTAACAAATTAGTAAAATTGTAGCGTTTTTAGGTACAGTTTCCCATCGCACATTTTCAATTCGACAATTTTCGATATCAGTTCAGTACGCACAAATCCACCTGGAAAGAACGATTATGCTTTCTCAGGTGTAAACGTGATTAATAGCAGGGTGGTGTTGTTTTTAGTTAAGCTCCCGTGCAATCTCACGGACACATTTCCTTCTAGTCAAGTTACCACGCTGACCCGCATTGCATTGGATTATGAGAGAAAAACTTTCCGTCCCAATGATTTGCAATTCACCAGGCAGCGAATATTTAAAATTCATTTGAGTGAAAAACGGTTTAACCAGGCGCAATAATCTCTACAGTACTGGACGTTGCGAGTAAAATGTTGAATACCCCATAAGTGTCATCAGGAAATTGAACATCAATAGGTTTACGAGGAATAGCGATTGTCGATTTGATAAGATACAAAAAACTGGAATATATAATTGAAGGCCCTTTCTAGTATAGAGAAACCATTAAGTGAAGTGTATATTCACATCACACTATGAGTTATTGAGCAGGCAGCGCTATGACTCAGAAGTCGTTAACACAAGTAAACTCTGATCATTTCGTCATGCCAATGGATGGTTCACTTCTCCCAAGCTTTATTCTATTCCGTAAAAATTTCACTCATATTTTACAATGTTAATGTAGTCCAAGAAGTTATTGGCTGCAGAGGTTTGGCTAAAATTACAACCCTTCTCATTTCGCAGCCGGAGACAAGATTTGTTTTAAAAGTAACGTCGTTGACTATCATAATTAGCCATCTATTAAGTTCAAAAGTTTTATGTGTAAAACTTTCCTATTCATTTGTGTGTATGTTACATAAACGAATGTAGTGTACTGATTAAACCACTGTTTCTCATAGCTTTGCCACAGCTGAGTTATTTTAAAGGGATGTTAGAATTTCGACAGACGTGTGAAATTTGGTTCACACATGTGACAGACAGACGAAGTGGGTGTAATGTGTTAGAAGCAACCTACACGGTTAGGTGATAGAAATAAACATCAGAGGTTAACGTTGCTGGGTGTGTATGTTAAAAACTCAGGTAGAGGGAAGATTCAATATGAAGAACACCAACGGTCTATATATGATACCTTTATTGTACGGATAAGTATAAGATAAGCCAGCAAACAAAACAACCATTCAAAACCCGTTCCACTGTTTTATCATTTCGCTGCCAAATACTTTCGTTTATTTTGTTAAGTCAAATTTATTTAATGTTTACGTGCATGGAGACAACTGTTCTGAGCGATTGATCGACTTACGTAAGTTAAGGAAAATGCTTCTACCCGTTGAAAGTTGAATGATTAACTCAACGATCGTCTTACATCTGGACACATTCTGTTTTGCACCGGTGTAGAATAAAAACATTACGCTTATTCCGAATGAGACAATGGCCTGCGAGTAGAATTCGTCATTCCTGATGAATACGGAGCCGCTTACCAGTCACATTTTTTGCCATGCATCGGCATTACTTGAGAGCGCGGGTCACGTTTCTGGTCCGATCAAACAAACTTTCGAATAGTAATCGGTCACCTGCCGCTCGAATGAACTTCTGTGTTTGCTCACTTGAGCGTTTCATCCATTCAGTTGGCCTTAAAAATTCGAAGTGACTATTGTTTGTGTTAGAATCTGTTCTATCTACTCTGCGCGATTAACTTGGTTGCAACTAAGGCCATTGGATCGGATTTCCTTACTATGTGCTCGAGTCAACAAGCAAACATTTTGCGAGAGTTTAACAAAGCACGGCACCATCGTGTCTACTGTGAGTGTAGAAAAGTGTCAACATATGGAACAAATAAAGTTTGAGAGGAAAATTTAAAAATAAAAGTAACATGTTAAGCGAACAAATCTGTTACGGGTGTTTCCAATTTGTATCCTCTTAATAGTACTACTGTTAATATATAGGTAACTACCTGGAGATCAATTCAGACGCGTTGGTTATATAAAGACTATTGCTTTCCATGAGTTAGTTAAAAATATCTGTTCTGGCTTTTCTTTGGTCTACTCTTGGAGGTGGTGGTAACATAGTTACCAATAAACAGCACGATTGGGGTAGACATTCCTTGTTCGAAGTCACTTGGCCGTCACGCACAGTTGACAGCAGCCGTCCTACTAAAATGGAATTTTTGAGCAACCTCCTACGCAAAGCAAAACTGGATGGGCGTTTCGTTTCTATTAAAGCTCACGAGTTTTTTGTGTTCATACCGTGACAAAGATTTGAACTACTTTTCAAGTTTCTTCAAATTAAGCTGTGAGTAGCATTCAGTTTAAACCATCCAAATCCCTAGTGACTCCTCGACAATAAACAACACCATCCCGTTCAAAAGAAATAAATAAGAAGCTCTAATCACAAACACATTTACAGGGGTTAAGAGTAAATTGTCTTCTTTTGAGTCCCAGGGTTAACTTAACCGGTACTTGCAGGCAAACGTAATTGACATTGTGGATGAGGTAATTAGGTCATGTATAATGTCGAAATAAGCTCGTTTAAAAGATTATCTGAATGCAAAAAGGGTGGTGTTACATGGTCAGGTTGCCCAGGCTAAAGCCTGTTGAGATCACGGTAGCTTAGCGGTGATGGCATTAACTGTGATCGCACGGTTGTGTCCTGGGGCACCGGTTATCGTAGCTGCGTTTTACTAGGTTTTGCGCAACGTGACATGTGACGTCCCTTATTCACTTTATGGTGGCATATACTGTGAGGAAAAAGCAGAAAGTCTGAGTTCATTTGGACACAACGGAATTGAAGTGACCCAAGCAGCATATTCGTCTGGCTGGTTAACGGGGTAACCCTCGGATACGAAGGATCCTGCTGATTAACTGGCTCACTACGTACTAATTCCGATCGCTGAAGCACTATTGAGCTATAATTGGGTTTTGACGATAGAAAACATCTGATCTTTCTGAGTTAACGGACAGTTGATTATCCTGTTGCGGAATCTGTACAAACAAGTTGAACTGATTAACAGTTTCCAACTGTACACTGTGTTATGCCTGTCAGCCCGAATGAGTGGCCACTGTTCAGACTGATTTCTACTGGTGTGGGAAAAGTGTACAAATGTTCAATTTACGGCAATTTTGTGTTACAGCTAAATGTACACTATTCAACAGCACCTCCTTAAAGACTAACCGAACACGTTTGAACTGAGCAAAATTTAAATCGAACAGAATGTGTCTGACAGAGGTCTACATCTTTGGGCAGCTCTAATGTCCATAGGTACCATCTTACGTTTTCAGCCTCACGTTAATGAATTGAAGAAAGGTCATTTAGGCGACTGCAAAACTGCTTCTGGCGACCGCGTTGTTGACGTACGAAGAGACACACTGTAAGTTACTTGTGTGCAATACTTGTGAAACGCATTCACAACTCAGACCAGTTTAACACGAGTAGTGTCATTTGTTCGTCTTCTGTCAATGTCGGATAGTTAGGTTGTTGTGAATTATCTATCCTCGCGTACTCACGTCCCATTCCTAAATCTAGCAAGGTAACCCGGCGAGGTGATATCGATTTAGGCAAATAAAATTATGGAAGCCTTTTGCCAAGCATATTCTCCAAACAGAGAGCTTACTGTTATTATGTATGGTATGTTGCATTCGATACTTCTGCGCTATACTTAATGCTTTACCTCTAACATACCTTTTGCGCATAAGTATAGTTTGATTTGAAATTCATGGAGCTGGTAGACAGAGTTCCATCCGTATAACAGAGAAGCTTGTAAGTAGGGGCTTAGGCTCCTTACATAAATGTTGTATATAAGAATTACACTATCACTATCAGATAAGTTTAAGCATGAAAACTCTGGAGCTTGAACTGTTTTTAACTGATACACAAATGACATCAGAGTTGTGTTAACACAGTCAGTTCAAGTCGTTGAAGAATGGTCATCATTCCTATCGACTTGAACTCCGTCAACCGGGTTTATTTTCCAAAGTGGCTGTCCAAATTTTTCATCTGAATTCGCGTGTAGTAAACCACTGTAAATGACATTCATTTTATAGTATTCCTAGACACTGACAGCTTCAAGACTATTTGTGGTTTCACTCAATTCATATAGAACGATGTCGTTTTAAAGTAAAACGATCGTGTTTTTATCCATTTCTATCAGTCCGTAACTTTAGTGAACAATCCTCATATGGCATTAGAGATAAACTAGTATTTCACTCTTTTACAATTAAATATAAATGAAACAAATGTGGAAATGGACAGTCTAACATTGTATTGTTCATACTAGATGAACTCAGACCACCAGCATGTTTTAAAACGAATGAAGTGTTATTGCATAAATCCTTAACAGATGAGCATCTCCAAACTGTTAAGAGTCGTCATGAAACCTGACCGGCTGACCAATACGTCGTGTGCCAGAAATACATTGGTTTCCCAAATACCATGAGTTCGTGGTCTGCTGTCTTTGTTGAAGAGAGTAAACAACGTATACCGATAAACTAAAGTTCCCAAATAACAAAATCAGGCTGGATCACAATAGCACGACACTAGTGAACAAATTGACAGTTTCGACAATTTCCATTGACAGACCGTTCACGGTAAATGAATTACGGGTTGGTGTCGAACAATATATAAGGGAAATACAATCATATATATACGACATTCATACCCATCAGAGCTGTTCTGAGCAGTTATGAGGTTGAGAACAACGAAAATGAGCTAACCTCGCAAACTGGTGTTACACACACCTGTTGGGCAAAGTAAAATAATAAACAACTAACTACTACCAAAACCATCAAACTGATGCAATGAAACATAAACATCGCAGTCGAGGTCTAACCAGCTGTCAAAACCTATAAACTATACACAGACAAACACCTGGGAGGAATGGTGTCAGGTCGTATTTCTGCATACCTGAATTTGAAGACTCGATGCAAATGCCTCTTCCACATTCAGAGACAAAGGTACTGAAATTGTTGTGGAATTGGAGACAGATATATCCAGGTGGTCAGTGTATGACTTGCGTCCGATGGATAAAGGCTCTCTCAAGATATCTTCGATTCGTGGGGTTTGTTGGCTAAGACGCTAAAGGAGATAAACACTGTTGTTGAAGACACCTCACAACATGGCAAGAACTCAAAGTTATTCGTGCTTTTGTTGCGGACATTTGTGTTCGCCTAAAATGTCGATAAATTCATATTGTCGCTTGCGCCTTGGTTTCTACCATAGTTTCTAATGTCTTAGGTTATTACGCCGTAACACCATTGAATAATTTAAGTCCATCAAAATTACTAGACACCTTCATTCGAACACGGCACCTGAGATCACAGAAGTTGACAGAAACAAGATAAATTTAAAAAAATGATCACGGTAGGTTTTGTCAGTTTCCGTTATACATCATGGTAACAAACAAGGATCGAAATTCATGTTGCTGGCAGTAAACCCATGAAATGATTGTTATTCTGTACACATTTCTAAAACCCACTTGTAGCTGCAGTTTCATGACAATAGGATGGAGAAACAGAGGACTGATTTCCGCACAATTGATACTAATAACTTTTGGAAGTGTTCTCTATAAAGTAAAAACGATCGACTCGCAACTTTTTTCTTCCTAAAGAGCCGACTCTTCCTCACGGTCGTCATCTTTACTTGGCAACACCGAGTAACCAATTAGCCGGGTACATATTGGAAACAGTAGCCACGGATCGGAGCTCTCGTTCACCAGACTCTTGCCTATTACCTGTGATCAGGCGTGTACGTTTAATATTCCCCAAGAAGTTTACAAGCCGACTGAGAAATTTCTGTGGTTTTTCCTTGCAGATTGGGGTCGATAGATCTAAGAAGATGCCGAGATAGATTCCTTGCAACTGTGAATCTGAGAATCACAGCAAAAATGACTCGCAAATGCGTTAATATTTCTTAATCACACCACTTAACATGCAAGTATTACTCACGTCTTCAGCGTAAACACACTTAGTTAGTGGCAACACCTATGAAGCCGGGTGAGTGCTCCCAACGAATTCTGATCAGTTGTTACGTACCAGTTGCTTAGAAGTGTATTATAAAAAGTTATTATTATTATTATCTGTCAATAACATCATCTTTAATTTAGCCGTATAGCTAGGTGTAACTAATGTAAATAGCCTATCTTATCCGATCAGTTACAAGCCAAAACATCCAACTAACTATCTGAATTTATCACCGTGATCAAGTTGTCTGTTAACTCTGTCATCTTGACTATATTTTTACGGTAGTTAGCACAACATTTTATTGTATTATCACTGTGTTGCTATTAACAGTATTTAAAGTCGGACATTTTACTTCGCAGGTTCTGTGGCTCAAGTCCGTTCTCAGATCTCGGCAAATTCAGCGGAAAGCTCAACCACAGAACACATGACTTCAATCAATTCTTCCACATTTTTTAAAAACCTGGCACATTATTTTTTCACCCTCATGAACCGAGAAACACCCGATCATCATGTAAACGGTAGTGATGATTCCAGCGTTAACCCAGGTCATGAAGTACAGACTAGTAACCGACAACCCAACCCAGACTCCTTTCAACGATACAGCGTTTCAGACTTATCCAAATCACCGGAAGATTTGTTCACCCCCAGAAACTCCGACCAGATAAATAAAAATGTGCTCCCGCCCGTAAAGTGTGGGAATGTCCATGATGCAGACGATGGTGTGAAGTATGATCAGCCATCTTTTCTCACGAATCCTGCATTTTGGATGTTCCAGTTTCTGGCACAGTATACCACAAATTTTCTCCCTGTAGCATCACCCACTATTGCGAGTCCATCCATTGCGGTCAACTTTGGTGATAGTATACAAGTCAATCGTGAACATGATGGAGACCCACCGACTGTTCGAACAACCGTAACACCTAATAACATCAGACAAGACGGGCAAGCATATGTCGCAAACCCATGGTTCACTTCCGTTCAAACCAAACCCACCGAATGGTCGTTTCAGTTGGACACTTCCGTCGAGTTCAGTCCGCAATGTTTGGTTAAACCTTTTGACGGTACCAAGCCGGAACCGCCAGACTGTCGGGTTGAACTAGCGGATTCCAAGAAACTCTATCAACATGGTCTCTACTGCTCCGTGTGTGGTGATGTTAGCAGTGGAAAACATTACGGTATTCTGGCCTGCAATGGTTGTAGCGGCTTTTTTAAACGATCTGTACGAAGAAAACTTATATACCGGTAAGCTAATAAGTTGTCCCATCATTCCGACCAACCTCTGTCTTCCAATCTTTGTCGGTTTTCAGTAGAAAAAGTATGATTACATGAAGTTTTCATCTTTTCAACGAAAATTAATTATCTTTTCGTAGATAGATTGAGTGAACGCTTCTGTAAACAATTTCTAAAAAAAGCAAATGAAGTGCAAGCTATAAAAAGAATACATGTCAATATGCGTTTGTATAGAGCCTTAAACAATAGATGATCAATGAGCAGGGACAAAAACGGGAAGCTCATTTGGTTCTTGCAGATGACATGATTTTGATTCTTGTATGAATTGAAGAACAGTCCTTTTGTGCGAAGGATATACCATCACTAAATCGTTCGTCTAAAATTAACACACACAAACTAGTCTATCTACCATCATCAGACAATATCACATTTCAAATGGTGACCGACTAGTTTATCTTCGTCAGTCGACGCAATGAAATTATGTTGTGTCAAGTGAAATAAGGAGGGTTTTGGGCAGGTTCTACCAGACGATGGTGCTCAATGGTCTGCTCAAAATATAATGTAAAGTTTGCTTACCTGCCAGCCAACAACAACAGTAAATAACGATATATTATTCAAAGTAGGCTTGGAATTGCCTAGTAGGCTGGTATTCAGTCATCATTAGCCACAGGCAGATATAGTTTGTGCCCTTGTTATACATACCAGAAAAGTCAATTGTAAAAAGATGAAACACAAACGAAAATCACAAAAATGGGAACTTCCGACGGTATGAATATTACCACAGATCGCTCACGACTACGTTGCAGTAGCTTCCGGCAATTGAAAAACATTTCAACTTGCGGTAAATTCGTGAAGGATCTGACCGTGTTATATGTTAGAAGTAAACTATTAGTAATTATCTTTTTTCTTTCAAGTGGATCATAACAAAATCTTCCCAAATCAAAGTTCACGATAACCCACCAAGGTACTGAAGGAGGTTAGATAGAACGAACCTCCTCAGTTCGCCGTTAGTCATCGCAATGAATCGCCTACACTGTAGAGTTTAGAGGCATTCCCGACGGTATAAAAAATACAGCCGTTTGTATCGTTAGCTGAGAATATGACGACCTGTTTTGTGTAATCTTCTTTCACTCAAGGGCTTCTGTTTGCAGTAGACAATGAAGTCACTGGTTTACAACTTGTAGTTCGGCAACGTCTTTAAATCTTGAACTTCCAGAGAACGTCGACTAAGCACATCATCACCCTTCTTCACTCATATACACCTCACGTGTTTTGATGGTCTGGTAAGAATATCCAGCGTCTGTAGGATAGGTCCTGAAAATACCGTTGGTCTTCATAAACAGATCGGTTGAAATCTCATCGATTTGACATCCTAGAATCTGTGTTTACCCCCTTCAACCTTGGGAAGATGAGAGTGTGTGAAAAGTGACGGCTCACCCAACAGGCAGGTATAACGCTGCCACTCGCAGTAATTTTCAGCTACCACTTAAGTTGCTAGTACAAAGCTGTTAATCAAAAGAATCTCCGGGTTTACGCATCTACAGACAGTTACTAGGACTCCGCTGTGAAGCCCAATTGAGTTTACCTGAGTCGTATATGCGCATTCTGCTCAAACGCACCAATTGCTACTGTAGTACAGAATACAGACACTGATTAGTAAGGGGATGATTGATCATCTCATGATGGAAGCATGCGTCTTATATACGTACTCAGGTTGACTACACGTCACATCCCTGTAAGCGCATCCCAGAATATGGAGTCAAGACGCAGCTTTACGCGGTCGTCTATGTGAAGATGAGACGATGTGCGTTGTAAACCCCGTCAATTAGAAAGTGAAAAGCGACCATAAAACCATTTATTGTATAATTATACATGCTATAGTATAGCATGCACCCTGGTTGATTCGTCTTTACTAAGTACAAGCTACCCTTAATCATGAGAAGTAAACAGGATTCTGTAAGCAAAACTGACTTTGAGCTGTCAAGTAAAGTCAGCAAAACTTGAAGGTTATGGCTCACCAGAAAAGACAGTACAGAAGCTCAGAAAGAAAACTTAGTAAGAGTGGTAACTTAACCATTTTCCTAGTTGCTATCCTTCCTCGCCACATTGACCCAAATCGATCAGCCATCAGTGATTGCTATGCAAACCGGCCAGGGTACACCGCTGATCCAGAAAGCATTCAGAGTGGTTGAGAGGGATTTTGGCGGATAGCTGGTCCAATTCGTCGCCATCGTACTGGTGCTCACGTGGTCGAAGTCCTAGCTGAGTCTCGAAAGTACCACACGCACTCAAAACTAAGCCCCATGAATAAGTGGCATAACAATGAGGCACCATAAGATGATATTCAAGCCATGGGGCCGTTGTCATTAGGATTGCCCTAAGGTATGTGATTTACACTGTTCATCTCACAGAATATGATCTACCAGCCGATTGTTGTTGACCTGTAAACTAGTGGATATCTATCTCGCACCATAAAAATTGATAGAGACTCTTTAATCAGCTGTTTCAAACTATGAATGAGTTTTACATACATATTTGTGTAGAGTGTGCCAAGCCCTGTAAACTGCTCTGTCCACATGAATCACTCGCCACCGGCTGAGTATGGCCGGCCTGACCTGGGGTTTGTAATCAATGTTAAGGTGCTCGACTGCTCTGGGAATAGAGCGTGAACGCGACAAACTGTGAGCAACACGACTGGTTTCTTCGCGTTATTGTTAAACAATGTCTGGAAAATAGTCATTTGAGAATAGCTTGCAATTTAAATTGTAGGTTTCACCATGTGTGAATATATTGTCAGTACTGTCTTCATGCATAATGAGCATACAGCCTGAATTTCTTCACGTTTTTGACACTATACATTACCATGGATAGGCACATAAGGCCTGAATCTCTACATAAGCTAAACGACATTAGATACGCTCGTAATTGAGAGAATCCAACTACATCAGGCATTCTTATTTCGGCCAAGAACAATCGCGCCGTTTTCTGTGTATAGTCACAGCAAAGAAATCCCACGCACGAGACAAGTTTACTTCCGATGTACTGTTTGCTGGGTCGGATACTAGTGTTGTGAGCCAACAACGCGGATGGTGTAAGGATTATTCATTCAGGAAGGCAGCATATGACAACAAACAAAAACACCCATTTGCGTACGGTACTAGGCCCATACCGTCAAGGTTACCATGGACGTCAATGCTCAGTTCCTTTACATTCCTTTACGTACCAAGAACCATTCCATGGGATGCTGCACTCCAATGTTTCTTGTATTTTTCTTGCGGCTAATCCAGTGCTAAATTCCAGGCTACTGCCTCATTACTAAATAGTAGTGGTGTGAGTAGTACAGTGCGACTGCTCCTTCCCACTACATTAGCTGAAGACGCCAGCATTTGCTTTATTTAAATAAAGTCGAACAACCGCTGTTTGCATTTTACCTTCCATGTTGAGACGAACCTCTTAGGAAATGACTCACTCGTACTATGGGCTCTAGAGATTTGTCGCGATTTTCATTAGTTGAACTGCATTTACCTGAAGAAAAGAACTCGTTTAAGAAAGTACCTCTTATCTCGTCGAAAGCGAAAATGTCTAACTTTATCTGGATGTTTCTGTTCGAGGCAAAAGTTGACTTGTTATCTGCTTCCGGACTTTTAAACCATCAAAATGATGTCGACCTTTCGGATCTATGTCTTCTTGACAGATGTTCAAGACAATTCGGTTTATCAAAGAGTTTATATATCCCGAATATGGTATTCGTACAGCTCGCCTTGATGAGACACCGTGTAACTAATAAGGTATACGATTCAGTATTGTTGGTCGTGCATTACACTATGCGTGATTGATTCAATGTACCAGAAAGGAGAAAGTTGCAAACCCCACTGTATAGCGCTGCCACCACTATTTTAGGTATCGTTTACTCTAGGACAGAATGTTTTGAGTTGCCCCCAAATAACTGTATTGTATACATCTGGATATAGGAAGTTGTGGGAGAAGTATGAACAATTCGTTGCTGATTACTGTAGGAGTTTTCATTAGTTTCGATAAGGGGTAACTTCATCTATTCATTCAACTTTCGTCATTCTTATTGTAGCTTTACGTGTCTCAAATAACTGTGGTGCTGGCAAAAACTGAACACTGAGTGTTGAAATGTCGGGTTTGAGGAAGGAGTTGGTCGTTAAAGTACGTGATTAGGCAACAAGTTTTTCAAACTTTTGTCTGCATCCCCAGGTAGATTGAGAAAGACAGCATAAAAAATAAAGATTGGTGAAGCTTTCTTAGCTTCGAGCATGTCAGTATTTTAACTTCAATGATTAACTGAGAGAAGAGCTTCCTTGGTAGCATATCTCTTCAACTGGACATTGTTTGGGCGAGTGAACGACGGAAACAAATGTTGGTTTCAGTGGCCAAGTATCGTCGTTGGAGAATTTCACGAACGTACGGCTCCCTGTACGTCGTAGACCACCTTAAACCACTCTAAGTTTGCCTCTTTCTGGATCATAGTAATCTTCGTCTTCAGCAGTGGATATAAAAGCAACACGATGAAATGGTTGAAGGATTGAATCGCGTAGGTTTCTGTAGACTCAAATCATAATGTGACATTCGTTTACGTTTCCAGATTTCTGAGTAGTGGGTCTACGAAATTGCAGATAAGGTACTATTGGATTGTTTAGGTTGACTTCAGATGGAAATGCCGCAACTGCAGTCCTTTCATGACGTTCACCTGAACAGACTGGTACAGTGGCACAGTGTTCTTGTTGATGACAGTGCTGCCGTATGTTTAGGTTCTCCATTGTAATAAGTGAGTCGGAAGATTTGGTTTCTCTGCCTGAGTTTCAACTACACTAAATCACATGTGCACAGTAAGGTACATGTATCTTATGAGGGCAATATTGATGTACATCTACATGGTAACCGACCTCTTTGCCGAGGTCCTTTTCCATTAGCTTTGAATAAGTTTTCACTAGTCTGATTTGTGGGTATTTCAGTTAGCTCGCCAGGAAATTCTACACTCTTAGATGAACAGCCCTTTTTTAAACTGAGTAGCCTGGTAATTTTGTCGCTGGTTTTATATGTGGCTAGATTCCAAGGTGCAATTCATGACTAATCAAAGGGAAAGCTGAGAAATGAACGTTTGTTAACTTCTGTACAAGTGTTGTTCCAAGTTATCAGCTCCACCTAATGCCGGCATCAACATCCGATAGCGGAAGCTGGAGTTGAGAAAGTGCACGATGCTTATCTCAGTTATGATCAGGATTCAGAACGTCGTTACATTTACTTCTTTGTTAAGGACCAAGAAAACTATAGAAAATTCGCCTGAATTGTTACAATCAGTCGGAATGGTAAAGAAAGCATACAAAATAGTGTTGTTCATGCCACCGATTACATGTAAACAAACGAAGTAAACATTTTGAACCATATGTGACTTACATATGACATTGAATTTCTTTTTGCATTTTTCACCTGACTTGTTTTTTCTTCTCTTAGTTTGGTAATAATCCAACTTACTGGCTTAGTTCTACAAAGTGGGTAAAAGGAATGCTGCTTACAAGACTGAGTAAGAACTGAACTCGTCCCTTCTTAACACAAACCATAGGATGAAACGAACAAGATCGCGTGGGCTTATCAATTAACTGCTTTCTTGGCATATTCTTTTGTTACAGCTTATAAGATTACACCCCTTTCAGCATTTACCCCCTGATTCACAAATTTTAATTAATCAGTGTTTAATGCGTTCAGTCAGGGACGATCAATTTCTTGGTCATTTCCATCGGAATTTCACTGACTGCGTGACGACGTGGACCCTCAGTCGCACAGGTAGTAAAATGTTACCAAGTACAGTACTTTGTGACTAGAACTACATGTGTGCCGTATCTTCGAGGCACTCTGACGCAACTATAGAGTTGTCATTCACTCGACTATACTCTCCGATCGTGTTGTAGACCACTGGCATTTTCCCAGTCTCTCCAGTGGTGATAAAGTCAACTCTTGTTGTGAAGATAAATGAGTATCACACTGAGCCCAAAGAAGAAACTTGCTCACCTGGATCCCAGTGAATGTTTATTTGTGAGTCGCCAGACAGCACTCCGGTCCAATTCTGTAGAGAGATAGAACTAGACTCGAGTTTCGTTCTCATTAGAGTTCGTCAGTAGTGCATATCATCGCTACTGCAGCCGGGACGTGAACCACGGACACGCTGTTCATGAGCAGGCAACCGTGTTTACCACTGCGTCATTGACCTCACGTTAGGCACGATCGAATTATCATATGTGAACACTCAACCACTTTCGCTTGTGAGTAATGATCAGGTTGCCCGGTCGACTCGAGAGGAGACACAGTTAGTGTCTTTTAACTCCAATCGATGACCTCTCGACTAGGACTTCTCTCCAAGTTGAAATCACAGAAATCATTGTTTTTGTTTAACGATATTTGATTACTGATGAGTAGTAGGGGATTTTAATTTGCATATAGATTGAACATCACCCACATGAGCAGCGTGTCCGTGGTTCAAGTCCTGACAGTGGCGATGATATGCACTATTGATGAGCTCTAATGAGAGCGAAACTTGAGTCTAGTGCTTCTTTTCGAAGGGAGGCGACTGGAAAGTCTATGGGAATGCGACAGCTGTGATCAATTGTGGGTGATTTTCAATCTATATGAAATTCAAAATCCCCTACTACTCAACAGATGGAACTGTTGGTTTTTTCATCATATCTAGGTACACTCCAGCAGGAGTTAAATGGGGGTGCTGCCAAAACCGCTTTCCAGAATGCGCACTCTGATCATCTAAACCAAACTGCACACTTGAACATTACAATGCTTCTTGTCGGTATTATGGTATGACTTTGTCACCTTGCTTCAGTGTTCGCGTAGGCGTCTATCAAAAATAGTAATGTTGTAGCTTTGGGTGTCTGACGGATTCTACATACCGGGCTGTCTGCACAACTCAATTGTGAATGCAAGTTAACCATATCGTCCTCAGTTAAACATGGCACCAATCATTTGTAGGAAGCCAACCTGACGCAGTTCGTGAAGTGATTCATGCCCCTGTTGCTTTATGGTTCATCTAAGGATCGTTTGCTCATTGACTTAAAGCGCCCCGGTTAAAAATTGAGCGATCAGGGTGGACGAACCCCTTCTCAAACGGCACCGTCGTTTAAACTTTCACGGTCACAATTAGAGAGTGACTCAAACGAGCACTAAAGAAAAATCTCAGCAGGTATGCGACCCCCCTTCGGAGAGGTTTGTTTCAAGATACACTTCACGCATAGCAGAGGTTGTTTCGTACGGATTAAACAAACATTATAGAGGAATGTCAACTGATCCCCTTGACTTGGAATCCGTCATGGACAACCATGAAATTATACGCAAACTTATGAGAAATCCACGAAAGCACCGCGGAGCTTAATCATCCAGAAGAAGCCAAAGAGATGGAAGAAACATTTTTATCGGAAAATAACCGGGTGCAGTTTTATCTGGTTTATGGTTAAACTGATGGTGAGCAAGGTTTTCGATGAACTGCACGAGAAACATATGGCTCTTGTATTTATAGCTTGTCGCGACGAGTTAATAAGTGGGAAATAAACTTTGCGGACCAGCCTGAGTGGCCTAAGCCATTTTTGCTTACCTGCACAGAGTGGAATTAATCTGAATGGTCATAACATATCCCGCTACCCTGTGTAAGAAACCGAAGGTACGTTTAAACACAAACTATTTAAATATGCACTACGGACGAGCTCTAACAAGAGCGAAGCTCCAGTACTGTACTTCATTTCGAAAACTGCTACATGAAAAGTTTATGGAACTGTCAGAGCTAGGATAACTTTTAACTGGTGTTCAAATTATACCAACTATGTTACGGACGATATTATGAAATAAACAGTCAGAGATTCCGAAGGGCCCGGAGTGGAGCTTCTGTCGAGTGGAAAGCTCGCTGTTATTGATTGTGAGTACAAAATCATCATAACTAGTTCATGCACAGAAAATCTGCAGACAGTGCTGAACCGGTTAAGTAGTATGTTGGGTGTACAGTTTTCAGCCTTTGGATGTAATATGTTGTTGTAAAGTTAGATTGGTACTGCCTTAGTTTTGTTACCACTGGAAGGCCGACTGAGACTGTCGCTCAGTTCATCTGCCAAGGTAGTATAGTCCGACTGGCTTGTAGTACTTTCGACGAGGTACTCATGATGACAGCGGAATCAAGTTGTGCATTTGCCCGTACTCACCTTCAACCCATTCAAATCCTAAAAGCTACCATCCGTTTTCGGTTTCTTTTTCTATAGGCTATAAGTCTATCCCATTCACGTGCTGTTCGTATTCAAACACCATTGTCTCCATCACTTATCATGTACCAGATTTATCAAATCACTGGCGTGTATGTGGGAAATGTGCAATTTCTCGACCGTTATTTAAAGTAATACAAGTGTACGACCTATGCTTTCGGGGTAGTTTGTTTTGTATGCACACGGAGCGTCACTGTGGATGCCGAAGGCTGAAGCCCCCACAAAACGACCAGGTGATGACAGGGTGACGAGTTATAAAAGCCATGGGGTCCACGTCAGACTAGGTTGACGGGTGCCTTTTGCTCGGATCAGGGATTCTTGGCCATCCACACCACTAGTCGTGATTGCTCTTGACTATGGTGCCATGTTGCAGTTAATATCCAACCCGCATAAGTCAAATCGTTGACTCATCTTCTGCCAGGCTATTCATTGATTTTGAGTAGTTTTCGAATACTAAACTTCCATTCGCGGTTGTTTCCCGAATTATTTAAAACATTGAGTTCCCTTAATCCATTTAGTCTTGAATTATTGTCACGATTAGCAACAGCATGAGCCATAATCTCTGAAAGTATAGTCCGAAGATGGAAATTATCATAAGGTTGATGAAGCTGAGAGTCGAAAACGGCAAATAATCGCCTTTTCCAATTAGAGTTTTTGATACGCGATTCGATCCATGAAATACTTCCCGAAGTCAGTTAGATGAAACTACTAGCCGTTGAGTGAGGACTGGGCGTTCGTGATTCGTCAGTAGTGTTAGTTAAAACCGTTAGTTGGATGTAGACCATTTCAAGTGCCTTGGCGGGACTTTTCACATTTTCGCGAAATGTTGTAAGAATCTACAAAAACCACGTTTCTATCAAATGAACTCATTGGTTGTTTTGGTCTGTAGGCTGAATACATAGACAGCTAGCTGAAATATATACATTTACAAGCATAAGTAAATGCTTCATGAAACTACATTGTTAGAATCCAAAGAAAAAGAGATACGCATTGATATCTTGAAGAACCTAATGAAGAACGACAGCTATAAGCCGTCGTTCTATGATTAACGCCGAGTACATTCCAAGCAGGGCTGTTTCTGGCTTGAACTTGTAGATACTCACGCTCATCTCCCCAAAATCCTGTTGGATTTTAATAGAAACTAAACTCATGCAGATTTTCTCATCAACCGTCTGCTAGTGTACTATATGATAGGCTTTCTGTAATTCGACATTATAACTTGCCTGTATTTTTTCATCGAAGATGTAAAGCAAGAAATACCACTTTTAATTATACTTGCATCGTTGTTTAACAGAAAACATTGCAAGCCTTCTAGTAACAAGTATTTAGATTAGAATTGACTTTGTTTGCATTTCACAGTTACAGTAAATCAATCTGGCCACTTTCGTCAGTCTTGGAATACATGTTTCCTCGTGTTTCCACTGGTAATCGAATATGATGATGCTTACATACATTGTCATTCGACGATTGACAATAGCAAACAACTGAGTACACACGAAGGGCGGTCAGTAAAAATAACAGCATCCTTTTTGAGTGCTTGTATAGTGACGGAGCGGAAGGGATATCTACTGTAATCGATTCCAGGTGAAATGTTGCAGCTGATTTTATACGCCATTTAAAAACCACTTCGACTACCTGGTTCCCGATAAGTGGCAATATTAATGTACTTATGATAATTTATGCTTCAGCAGGCACACAGATTTTACATAAAATTTGCCGAAAAGTCTATCACACACACATTTCATAAGATTCATTGTTCGGTTACCGTTCACATAATTACCGTCCATATAGTTAGTTAACTCATCTTCCTTTTATGCCGACAATTTGTGCTTACATAGATGTCAAGCAGGGACGGGCTTGTGTGCAATCGATAAAACGCATCGAAATCAGTGTCAAGCTTGTCGGCTGAAGAAGTGCATTCGCATGGGGATGAACAAAGACGGTGAGTTAGTTTTTCATAGCTGCAGCTCCTGCTATCACATTTTCACTCACGACTGCCAGGCAGTATGTTGCGCTACCGTTTAGAAGAGTAGAATAAAGGGTCAGTACTTGGGTGAACCTGTTATGCAAGGTCAGAGGTTGTTTCCGAGTTAGCAGTCACAGGTAGGTTGACGACAAATCAAATTTGTTTGCAGGAATAACGATATAGAAAATGGTAGGAAAATATGCATAAAGTACAGCTTGGGGGAGCTCAAAACTGTGATTTAGAAGTTTGTCGTTTTTAGTTTGATAAAGTGCAACGAACTCACTGACACTCGGAAGGACCGTACCGTTCCTACATGAACCGATTACTGATGAAGGTGGTATGAGCTACAGCTCGTTCTTCAAACGTTTCTAAGCTGACAATCTACAAGAATAATCCGTATGGTAGTCAAATCAATTTGCGCGATCACCTATGACCATGATGATGATAACGAGAACGAAGGAGATATCAGTGTTGAGTTAAGTGGATATGATCCGTGGAAGTAAATATATCTGAAGACCTACTGAATTAGAAGTCTTCAACTCAGTCTGCAGAAAGGTCACGGAAAACGAAAAAGCTAAAACTAACACTCGAATTAAAAAAATGAGCAAGAATATTCTCTCTGTAGCGAAGTTTACCTAGTCCAACATGCAATCTGGACTGTTACATCGTATGGGCCCATTGAGACGCCCTTACATACACGCAAGCAACTTATCACAACGTGCACGATTAAAAAATTCCACAATCGAATGCATGGTCTGAGGTTGACTATCAGTATCAGTGAAAACTCTTCAGAGATGTGCAAAAGCAAGGGCAGAAAGTGAATTTGAATGCATCGTAGGTTTATAAGTCAGTCATTTTCACGTTCCTGTGGAAAAGTGCTCAAAATGCGTGCGTAACCCAAAACTGAGCTTTGGTTATATTGTAACCACCAATTTCTGCTTCACGGTAGTCGTAAAACTGTGAATATGTCGTTTGTCGCAACCACTGTCCCACGTCTGCGCGTCGTGGGACAACTGTAATCTGGCTATCTGAACCTAGTAATACTCAACCAGCCGATTGTAACAGACACTTTTCAGAGCTACACAAAAACGTTCTCCCTGTAGAAGATAGGTTGAGTCGACGGAGTCAAGCCTCAATGCCGGTTGTTTCATACTACTGTATCTGTTTATTTTCTGGTAACATTGGCGTCTGTGTTTGCAGGCCCCGGTTTCCACAAGTAACACTACACGGGGCAAGCGATTGGGTGGCACTCAGTGTACATGATCGTGTTAACGAACCTAGTTGTGAGGGATCGTTTTAATTAGAGGGGTTTCAGAATATTCTTTTCCAAACAGTTTTTATTCTGACATGGTAATCTTAACATGCACGAGCTACTGTATACAACCAGTGTCTATCAGGAACGGTTACTCAGCGGATATCTGTCACTCACGTAAGCCATACAATGGGAAAATATGTACGGGTGTAGCGTACACGTCAGCGCTTTCTTAAAAGGCTCAGGTCTTTCGGCCATCATTGATAGTGGCGCGATTTAACAACTGTCAATCTGGCTCCGAAGTGCGTTCATCTGCTTCTTTCTTCACAATTCACAATCCCTAGCCTATCGTCGTTTCCACTGTATACTTCAGATGTCTATCGATTTACCGTCGATTTTATCCACAACGGATCAGTTTGTTGTTTGTCCGCACACAGACATCTAAAGTGAATGAACTGGTATGTAGTAGATGTTGTTTATTTTCAATCAATAGCCCTCCTTATTTAATCAGAGGTTCCACATTTCAGTAAATTTGATAGTTCCTTTTTCCCGTCGCTGCTGAGCAGTCATCAATATTGTGTGTTCGCTTCGGCACCGACAGTCATTAGGTGATAATGGTATGTATGAAACAAGCACACATAATAACAAAGTTTTCACGTTAACGAAAAGTGTTCCCGAAAATGTGATCGAACGACCAGTCAAACGTTTTGTTCTAAAGTGTGTCACGTGACAAACGTGAGAGATGCGATCAAGTGTGAAAGGTGTCCATCTTTCGAAACCATATCCTCTGTCAATGTCAATCGGTCGGCGGACTTTATGCTACCAAGCTGGCAATATCCATTTGCATGCTCAGATCGGTGCTTACATCGCAATGGGTGAATCTCTAAAGAAAGTGAGTTTATCAGACTCAGTATTCAGTGTTGTAAACTTAACGAACTGACGCATGTGTGGATAGGTTAGAACTCTCTTTTCATTGTGATCAACAGTGAAAGACTGGTCAAATGCCCGGTGACAGATTGCTCTTGATATTATTGGTTGATTTTGTTTGTGTTGCTTATTGTTTTGAATTGTTTTGTACACAATCACCAATGGCTGACTTAAGTTAGAGCCAGATGATCTATACGTGATGCTACTCATGTAAGAGTGATGGTTTGATAAAGTCTCGATAAAAAGAGTTTTGTGAACAGCTGCTCCTAGTAACCACCAACATGGTGGTAAACAACTGTTCTGTCTTAGTTGAGTCACACCAGCATCACGTATGCTGAGAAATCAAGCCCATGATTTTTTAATAAACTTTAGAATGTTAATCCAGATAACTAGGAAGTAGACCAATTAGACCCGTTCTCGGTTCGTTCTGGGGCCGTAATGGAGGCCTGTCAACTTGCAGGCAACTAAATTTAAGAAAAATAATGTAATATCACAGTGTGTTGCTGTAAAAAGAGCAGATCACAGTAGTCCCAAATCGGAAGTAGTGCGTCATCCTTTTCCAAGCTAGTGTATGTGCAATGCAGAAATCAGACTAGGATAATCAGCTCCTCACATGTGCTTCGTTCTATCAGTTGGTCAGAACGGTGAATCTACCGCGCGGAACCTCCACAGCGGAGAATCTAAAGAAGAAGGATGTATCCTGAGATTGAGTCATATCGCTCAGTTTTGGTGACCCAGTGTGCTTAGCTTATCTATGAATATGTTCACGCTAAATTGAGAAGGAATGAATAATAACCTGTGAGATTAAAAACACATATGTTTCTACTGCGCAACACTTTTAACTACTAAGAGTGGAAACGAAACAAATGCAGACTTGTTTACAGCATGGAACACGTGATTCAGCATGAAACAATATACCAATTTGCAAACCACGTACAATCCACTAATTGTTTGATGGTGTGTTGACATTCACCCCTGCACTTCGCTTTGGTAAGTCTCGTTCTCTGAACTCACCGGGTGAATACAATTGAACATTGAATGGAAGTCTTCCTGTTATGAGCCACAAGTCCTGTTTATTGCATCACCAGTCACGTCAACGTTATCTCAGACCTAGCAACTAAGACCATCCTCTTATGATTTCTCTGAATTCCACAAGATGACTCTTACGGATACTGTTTGCTGGAAACATGTTGCAGGTTTTAATTTCCGAGTAGCTGTTTATAAATGATCAGTCCAGAAAAAAGCAACCATTCTTAAGCTAAGGGTTAATTGGGATGAACTGAGATAAACAATCGAGCTCTTCTGCATCTGGTTCACGTGATCACTGACTGTTCAAGCTGGTGCTGAGATCCTTGCTTTTCCGAACTAACGACCTATTGGTAAATAACTTATTTATGATACATCCTATTGTATCAATAGGCTGTCATAATTTTTTGGTGAACTCTGTTTTATAGCCGTACAGAACGAGCGACAACCAAGGAAACATGCTCAACTACGAATGCATGAAATCTGTGCCTCAAGGGCAAGTGGTGTTGTTGATCACGAAGAAAGTTTGCCTAAGCAAAGTCGCCATGATGGCGGGCTTGAGGTTGATCGGAGTGGAATGCAGCTTGCATTTCAAGTGGATGGACAAATAACAGTATCAGCAAACTCACCAGGTGCCCAAATGACAGAGAGAAAAAGAGGCGAATCATCAGAAAATAACAAGCTGCCAGAAACTAGTCGGGAATGTGAAGGCGGACAACACCGATGGATTCGCTCAACGATAGGTCAGCCACTTCAATCGAAAGTTGTTCGGAACGCACGCAGACGAACAGACTGTAATAGACGATCCCGTGAATATTCAAATTACGGAAAAAGACCAAACTTGCCACGCTTTCCAATGGATACGGCTGGTTTTCCTTCAATCCCACTGAACCACTCTGAAAGGGGTTACCTGTTGCGAGACAGCGATTCAGCCTACAATTTGATCGACTTCCAACTGACTGGACCTAGCTCGGAAAAAGGTATGAAACAAATGGAAAATAAAGTTTTTATGCTATCCGATCCACTATGTGCTCCCGATTTTACTAATCACTACTCTGATTGTTCGTTGCCGACCGACACACAACCTCAGTCAGCCAGACCGGCATGTTTGAGGAAAACTCAAATGACTACTGCTAATTCACCAATACCTCTTTCGCAGCAGTGCTTTTATCTGCAGATGGCAGAGTTACTGAGAAATGCATCCAATGTCGACAAACAAATTTCGGGCCGCCCTGTATATCCTTTGGCACCAACAACACTCGTCCCATCGCTTGGTTTCAACTGGCCTCCAACTCAAAGGTTCCTCACTGGGAGGCTTGCGTCTGATAAAAGCGGTCCACGAGGGTGGTTCAGTGCAACATCAACAGCTTCAGCTCCGCACCAACCTGACCCGGAATCAACGTTGTCGTCAAATTTTATGTAGTTACATCATACAATTATTGATAATTTGTGAAAAATATCAGTTCTAGAGCTTGATAAACACTTGGAGTTAGTCCGTCAAACTGAAGCAGATGATAACCGAACATTCATTCAATCAGCGTAATTCGTCAGTTGGAAGCGAACTGGTTCCGAACATGTGTATTCTGCATAAAAACACTTTCACTACATGTTTCAACTATTTGAAGAGCGAAAAATCTCATTCTTTGATAAACCGTGAGAACAAATAGCAAACAGCTCAGCCCTGTTTCTCGTTTTTATAATGAATGGATATGTTTCTCTTATCTGGCAAATGCTGGCACATCAGACGTTTGTACTTTGACCAGTCCATTGAGCTAATTAAGGCACATACGAAAAACTTTCTTTTCGTATAAGTTCCACTAAATGTGACCAAATTTGTTTGAACTCAGTCCATTCAATCACACCCACCCCATCCCATAAGTCAAAATGTGCTGCAGTTCGGACACAGGCAAACATTCTGCACTCTCTAAACAGATTTGCATGGATGGCAGCGAAGCGTGTTCGCTTCAAAAGTGGTCAGGTTTCTGCTGCCTCACAATATCTCTTCTTATCTATGATGCTACGCGGCAAGCACATCCGCCTAATTCGGTTTGCATGTCCCCTGTTTCATCCAAGACTGAGGCGTGAACCCACCAGTGTGATACGGCAAACAGATGCCTCAGACAAGCGCGACTTGGCAAACTGCCTTGTTTAGCGAGGCGTGAAGTAACTCGGTTAATAAGCTGACTGCAGTTTGATACGTTTCTGCATGCGCTTCATTTTTCGAGTTCGCCCCGCCCCCCAGTCTAACGCATTCATGTGTATCAATGCCAGTGCGTGCGTTTGTGATGCGCACGAGCGCGTATTTGGCGGTTGCTCCCAGGAAGCATGGGGCGGTCAGAGTCAAATTAAACCGTTAACCTCAGTTCCATTCACCAATCGGAAGATGTGCAGCCGAGCACGGAGGAGCACCCATATTATTACAAGGGTTTATTGAGTCCCTTAAGTGGCAGTTAAAACAACTGCAAACAAGAATTATAATGCTCGTAGCAGAAACTTTACATCCAGTGCGTATAATAAAGCTTGTGAACCGACTTCGTGACAAAATATACCCAAACATTGCTCTCGCAACTTCTAGACGGCTTCTGACACAACCCATAGACTAGTTGACCGGTGGGTTAGGAATGATGTAGCTATTAAGTGATTTCATCAGAAACTGAGACTTTTGCACGAGGGACCGTTTGTGTGCATGAACCTGTCGCAGATGTTGAGACCAGTTAACTTCATCTGTTGAGATGACGAATAATTAGGCCTAAAAATTAACGCGAATGACACGCAGCAGTTGTGCGCTTCAATGGTTACGTCGCACATGCTTGGAATAAATGAGGTTGATATCAGCAGGAACAGACACACCTTACTTTGAGAGTTTGTAGAACCTTCTACATTCCCTATCGACCGTCCTCAACCAAGATAACAATCAAAATAAACTAGGTTTGCTGTAGTCGACAACATGCCTCATATATGTGATAAAAATATCGGGCTTTCACGGGTCTATCCCAAATGTATGTAGTACACGGTATATTCAAGTTACTTAATCAGTTGCTAAGCTTCATAGATGGTAATTTAAATTCACTGCTGCCCATTGCTACGAGCATATAGTTACGGCGTTTTTTGCACCGCCTGAATTAGAATGTAGTCTCAGACTTCAACTGAAATAGACTGAATAGCAGGAAGCATAAGAATTCATACTCGCAACGCCCTGAACTTCTATGCAAAGCTCCCAGATCTCACTTCTAGATTTGCTTCTTCACGCGTACTCCAGTTCAGGCGGTAGCCAATCCTGAACTGAAGTTAACAGACACTAGTCACCTAGTAATCGAGAAGGAATCAACCACTACTAAAAACCCACACCAATCACCTGTTCATTGGTTGCTGGGATTATTGTAAGAGTTGGCAACTAGGATTCGTGGTTTAGGTATTCGGTTGTTCTCCGAGCTTGACATTTGGATAGCAAACTTTTAATCAACAAAGGGGGTCGTGTCATTCGTGCGTATCAGTTTCAGCGGAATTTGGGCTCAAACCTGTAATACATCCAACCTCCTGTGCATAGATGGATTCACTACATTTAGTGAGAAAACGATTGCATTCCAAATGTTAAACTGGATAAACAAAGGCATTACGAAGTATTTGTTGAGCACATTTCAAATTAGCTGCCGAAATCGATGTTTACTGAACGACTTCAACCTAACCTTATGTATACGAATGAATCTTCTGTAACTCGAGAGAGCTTTAACATATTTGCTGAATTGGCTTTTTATGAAAATGTTTTGCATTCAATTTTGTGTCAAACTGCTCATCATATTTTTAACACTTTGTAGTTTTAACTTTTTCAGTTGCGCTGTGTTTTAACTGAAGTACTCAACATTTTAACTTTGAAGCTGTCAAAAATTCTTTAGCTGAGGACGTTCTATGTTATAACTAATCGAGAAAATTTTTAGTAAATGGATAGAAATTACTAGCTGTTATAGGCCGAACATCTTCCACAATTGACCGCAGTCTTCAAATAAACACTGCAGTCGGCCCATTTCGAAAAGAAACACTAAGCTCGAGCCTCGTTCTCCTTAGAGTTCGTCAGTGATGCACATCATTGTCACGGCCGGGACTAGAACTCAGCCCACGCTATCATGAAGCAACTGTGTTTACCACTGCGCCAATGACCCCACATTATGCATGGCATAATTAATCGTATGTGAACGCTCAACCGCTTTTGCTTGTGAATGATCAGGTTGCCCGGACAGTAACTGTTCTGTTAACTCCAGATTAAAGGTAGACCAGTAAGTCTGCGTGAATAGGACAGTTGCGATCAACCGTGGGTGTTGTTCGACCCACACGTCAATTTTGCAGAACATTGAACACAGGATTTCTCAGGTAAAGGTCGTCAGTTCTAAGTCTGGATAAAAGCGACTTTGCACCAAAGTCCATCTTTTTGTGGGTAAAACACTATTAGACTGTTGTAAGTGTGCCTTTTGATGGAAGAATCAAGGGAACTTCGAAACAGAATAAAGACAATGCAGTATGTTTCTTCATTAACCAAATCTTAACAGGTCACCAAGTTGACCCAGCAAACTCATTCAAGGTAGTGTTACGCAAGCGGAACTCGAAGTTACTGGCTTCTTGTGGAGCGATGTTTATCAATAATTATCAGTCGACTTTTTGTGTACAAGAGTGGGTGAAGCAACCAGTCGGATTTCTATGGCCCTGACCGCATGATTCTTACTGTGCTTGTAGTCTTGTTTAGTCCCTATTTATCTATGCGTGTGTAATGTATACAACTTGTGCGTTTTACGTTAGCAGCTGATGAGAACAAACGGACTGTCAACATATCGCAGCATGTCTTCATTTTGGTCTGATAAAGTGATCTAGGAGAACTCAGTTTTCCAAGCCGTAATAAGTTTAAAACCGATTGATGATAAAACAACTTGCTTCATTTCAGCCACGTGTTTGTTCTCGAACAGAATTGAAGCTTCTGTAAGTGCAGCTATAAAAAGTCGAGAGCAGGCACAATAAAGAAATACGAGTTGGCTCCACACACAAAAACGGTCTTTGTTCAGGTATTCCAGTCAAGTTGCTTTAGGTGTGTGATGATCACTTGAGACTATAAGGCCTACAGTTACATATAAAACTTGTCTGATGCAGAAGTTGGACTAACAGCAAGAAATCAGGCGTTATCACCCAAATATTATAGTATGCTGGTCTATCGTCGACTAATAACATTCTACATGGCGATATGCAATCTTAAGAGTTACCGGTAATGACGATTTGATTCCGTCATTCACTTCTAACCTTCAAAAATAATTGTCACAAAACTGGATGATGCATTTTACCATCTTACAACACAGTACACCATACTATCTCACAAATGCTCAGGTTGCTCACAACGGCCATTGAAGGTTGTCAGAAAAAGGTGTAACTTTCAACTTACTGCATCCCGGTCTAAAACATAGCTTCCACTTTGCCTTTGTATTGTCTAACATTACTGACGTTGAATGCAATGTGCATTTGATGAACCCTATATTAACAATTTTTATTATTGATAATGAAGAGTGGAGATATATGAAGATCCTGATAACTCGCAATAAACAACCTAATCTCGTTTATACAATACGGTGTCGCTTAAGAAAGAATAATGAATCAGCTGTATATGAGAGATCTTTCCCATGGTGTATTGTAATATCGCTGGAAAATGTAGAATTTCCGTAACTGTGGACTAAACCTTGGTACCAAAATGTGTCTGAGAAAACTGTTCACCCTACTGGTGACGAGATGCATGGAAAACTATTTCGTGAACTATTAAAACTACGCTTGATACTTTGGATTGAACTCATGTAAACGCTTTGTTTGATCACTTTGGACGATCGATGTATACACAGATGAGGCTGTGAAGTCAGTTAACTGATTTCCGTAACAGATTGGTGTTATTGTACAGCTCGAGCCACATCTAAGCATCAACTGTTCGTTACAAAGTAGACTGGTACATTTCTAAATGTACAACAAAATGATTATGGTTGACTAAGAATTTCGGTACTGCTTGGTTATCAACTGCTTATCCGGGGCTACATTTGCGCCCAAATGTGAATTGGATCAAGTCGAAGGTTTCAGGACCGATACCCGCCGAAAGTTAGATTTGCACGCAAGTAAGTTGGGCAAGAATTAATCAAACGCTTTTCTATTTTGCTGAAGCCTAAAAGACAGTCTGTTGTTCAGTAGTATACAAGGTGAAGAGTGCCAAAATAAGAAAAGAAGAAACAAGAATCCAATTAAACCTAAACATTCGGAACGTGAGGAAAATTACAAACCCATGCCAGCGTAACTATCGTGACGTTACAGATCCAGTGTTTTCGTTGTTCCTTATGGAACGTAGTGAAAATGTATGACTATCCGGTCCAGTGGTTCTAGAATAAACTGAGAGGTTTGTTGAACAGTTTGATTATTTTCACGGAATGACTTCACCTACAGCAAAGTTCACTGTACTGGCGAGGTCAAATAGGAGCAGGGAAAAATTAACCAGAAATTAAGTGTTCACTAGATGCGAATGTCTCATTTGCAGGGATTTTTCAAATGGAGACCACACGGAGTTATTCGCAATGAAAATATATCTAGACCCGCCATTAAAGATTGTCGATTTTCAACTTGGTTTGGTGGCCTACTAAACGAAGAGAACTAATTAGTAAATCACGCTTAAAGGGAAGGGAGGGAAGTAAAATGACTGTCATATTTCTAATTGGATCGGCTGCTGACTCGCCTCAACATAGTTATTCGCATACGACTGAAGTATGAACAGAACTAGTAGTCTCCCTTTGTGGTGCTCACCCATACAGGGCAACCGAATTTGATGTTCCCTAGAGGTTATCTCTATGGGGTCATAACAGCGTATTCCCACACGTCCTAGTTTAGCTAAACAAGGCATTTATGGTTCAGATTTCAGTAAAGCAACCCTAAAAATATATTACGAACTCGTCAGGATATAACTGCACAGGTTATTATGGTTTGATCAATTCTTACAATTCCTACACTTTTCAGCCTCACTAAATATTTATACTCCGTAATTTCGCCATTTAAGTTTGAAAGATGCTACCATTGTTGAGGTAATCAAATTTTTGGTCAGCTTTGGTTTACGTCAGCGTCGTCTATTAAGTTCACATTGAAATGGAGCGAGTCTTCAAGAACATAACTAATAACTCGTGACACACCCACTGAAGCTAGCCTGTATCTGCCAGTATTACGTGTATACATAGTCTCAAGTCTGGCTGGAAAGTAATGTAACATAATCGACAATTGGTCATAGTGGTGTAGAGAAAAGTTTGAAGAGCTTTTAGAAGTCTGATGAAAAAATAGTGCTTTTGGAACAGTTAACGTTATGGTGCTATAATTACTTCATTGGCTTCAGCATCCTGCCATGCCGCATCTCGGTCCCAACTGGCGAGATAGATTAACATGAAGACTTCAATAAGACAGGTGGTTTTCATCAAGGCTGTACACTGGTGTTGTTTGATCATTTATCACCAATTTGTTATTTGGACATCTTATGTTCTTTTCATTGTTGAAGGTTCAAATGACCAGTGTTGCTTACAGTAGGCGGTTTGTTGTTGAGCAGAGTATATGGTCCACAGATCACACACAACACATTGCTAATAATGACGTAGTCCACTTTATGCAACAGTTGTAACAAAGTACATGAGATTATTTTTTCCAGATTGTAACTAAACATTCCCAAGGCAGTACCACTTGTTCAGTGGTACGGCATGCAAAGTAGCAGACTGCAAAACTTAATTGCCTAGTCGTTTTATTCGCTTAATACTTTTTCATTTTCCAGACCTCTCACCGAAACTGTCTAAACAGTGCTGATGGAAGCATTCTTTTGTTCTTTTGTTACCTTATTTTTTTGGACAAGTTAGTAACTTATTTCTGATCAGAATGTTAATTCTCTAATGCAATATTTCGCAGCAACTCACTCTTATAGGCTTTGACTCGTCTGGCCAGATTGAAGACCTTTCTCACCACTTTTGTTAAAAATTACAGCCCAAACACCTATCTTTTTTCCATTCTTGACCCTTAATTGCTGGGTGGCGATTGGTTTAGTTACACAAGCTCGTGAGAAACTCTACACAAAAATATCGGGGGGTCGTCAAGCAGGCCGAACACAATGGCTAGCTAAAATTAAAAAATTTATTGATGGTAACCCAGTATCAGAAATTTACCCGAGAAGGTCCGAACTGCACGAAGAGTGAGTCCACCCTTCTAGAACCATACTTCTAGTTCATCCTCCATCTCCGGTCATATAAAATGTTTATTTATTGTGAGCTAACCGCGTTGATAGTATAGCACTCATTTTTGTAGAGAGTTGCCAAACCTCTTTCATGGAGCTATTTCAACCATAACGTAAAACTCACGTATATGGAGCACATGCGTAAGTCCGATTCATCTTACACTGTCTCCCACATTTTTGTATTTCCGGACCACTTTATTTGGAAGCATACTCCACACCCACTATGCGGTTGTGACTCAAATCACTTTGTTCCCTGGTCAGGTGATGGAAAAAAAAATGAAAGCGTTGTAGTAGGTCTAAAACTGCCCTGCACTGAACTTCGTAACGTAAGTAATGTAACTGCTATAAGAACTTTTTAAAAGCGTCGTGACAGCCCAAAATGTTGACAGCATTTCGGGTTCATTCCCAGCCTTTCTTATGGAAGTAGCATAGTTATTCTAGTTTCGAAATGAACGACGACTGTCAGAGCGTGAGATTTGTAGAGGGGTTCATATCCTTTAAAGTAGTCATGAACACTACACCGTTGGATAGTTGGGTTGTTTCGAAATCTGTAGTAAAGGCTACACAACTTAGGAATCAAAACTGCCGAATGTTTGTTCTTAAATACAGTGGAATAATTTTTATCCGATATTATTTTGTGAATCTTTTTATTGCCAAAGTTGGAGGCTTTACTTGGATGCATGATGAGGAAAGAAAAAGTATATACACTGAAACTTTACTGAATAATATGTGGCACTTTGTATCTACTGTAACGTGCTGCCCAGAGCTTTTAAGAACAAAATTTGTGTATTTGAAGATAATATTTTTGCAGTATATACAGCAAGTAGAAAATGACAAATTCACCGTAGATTACAGCGTAAGTTTTAACACAGTTCTTGGTCAGTTTGGCAGATGTCGGCCAATAGGTACTGAATGGACTTAGCAACAGGAGATGTTACCATATGGAGACGGACCATCGTTAAAAGTACTCCAACACTCTCTTACATACAGAACACCTGTAAACTTGTCACTGCAATAGTCCGTTGACAGACGGATGAAGACAGAGTTGGCCTTGAGTTGTTTATTCTTCTAGAGGTTCATCAAGTAGGACGAAACGAAAGAGGTTCACCTACGTTTAGACACCGGAGGATTTTAATGAATATACCACTAGTTCTATAAACGTCATGTACAACTTGAGATTATGAATCATTTTTGAAACTTTCCCGTACTCTGGTAACTTTTGTGAAATAGAGCTCTAACACAACTAATACGTAATTTGTGTTGCACGAATCTTCACTTGTTTAGCCGGCGCGTTGATTTACGGTGAGGCTACTGCACGAAACATTATTAGGATGCTAGTTTCCAAAAATCATGTTTCAGGGGAGTTAGAGACTCCCAGCATCGACGCAGACAGGCGTTCATAGACATGTGGAACTGATAGAACAGGAACCGCATGCTCAAGCATTGAACGTTGACTGTCGAAGAACGTTTGTATACAACTGAGTAATTGTTTTTTTAAAACACAAAGATATTGATGCGAAAACGCTCGAGTGATCTGAAGAGTGATATCTCATGGTCTAACTGCTGATGATATTGTTGTGAATAGTTATGGTCTAATCACACGGTTCCACAGGGACGGATGGGACACCTTTCAAACTTGTTCCATAGACTTGTCTGCGCTAACACTCACTGGTGGTCGTTGTTGATTAATGGTATACGCTGTCCAAACCTAGGTCCGTAAGTGATGGCACATGTGGTGCTTACAGAGAGTTACAATCGAAGATATTACACACATCAGTCAATGGGGAATCACAAGACACTAAAACCGACTAGAGGAACACGTCGGACAAACCGCGGGCGGTAAACAGTTTTGTCTCACAGTATGATGTAACGTAGGTTTTTACACATGTAGTAAACTTACCGTATAAGCATGAGTCTAACATTCTTGTCCGAATTCAATCATTATTCGCAATGAAACTATCGTTAGCTGATCAGCTTATTTTTCGTTCTATTGCCTCTACGTTCGAAATAAGGTTGGAGATAGAAATGATATAGACAGCCTTTAAAATATATCTGATTTAGGAACGCTGACGACCAGCCATATAACATGAAAGAATAGAATGGTACGAATCCTCATGTTCAGAGCTTACAAAGAAAACCTAAAAGCCAAAACTGATAACTAAATTTCTGATCATCGAGAAGTCCTGTATGTTTGACTGATCCACAAACACAACATTGCAACAGTTTTACTGGTTGCTGCAACACTAGATGAGTCAACAGTCCGTCGAAATTTACGGTAATTAGGAGGGACGAACCATTCCAACTACAATAGCACCAGAACAAACCAGGTCATCTTAATTTCATTAGGGAGTATGTGAGGAAACTTTTGCGAAGAGCGCCGCCACACACCTCACTTCGTTCAGCGTTTGTTTATTGATTCTGTTTTAGCTATTTTGTTATGTGACTTTACCGTTAATCGTGGTCAAGTCAAGCATAAAGGACAACAGGCTGGCAGCCACAAAGTTAACCCAACCACTTGTCGGGCCGTTGTATAAACGGTGACTGGGGACTACATAAAGTCCGCCACCTATGGTTAGTCTTTGTTAAATTCAATGAACTGAACAGCAACAACTCCTTTTGGGTTGCAACGACCTAAACACACTATCAAGTAACCACATTAAATGGTTAGATAGTTTCTATATACCACTTGCCGATGTCGACATAGATAATGCTGGTATAAGTTTCATGAACAATACCCAACAAGAAGAAACACTGAATGCGGGTTTCGTTTTTATAAACAGCCATCTGCATGCACAGTTGTCAAAACGAAGTCCGCATTACGAGGCAAAAGAGCCTTTTGTCAATTAATTGACTATTGTTGTAAAATAAAATCTATCTTTTTAGGGTCACAAGCTTACTTGGTGTGTGGAGGACTGATCTAGGCCAGCCAACTGAAAGTAACCAGAGGTGTTTGTCGCCACTTCTTGTAATGATCTCACTAATTTTCCTCAGTATGCGTGTGGTGGCGGGGCTGCTATAGTAGATGCGTTGCATCGTCCTAAAACCTCCATTATTAATTTGTGTTTTGGATTATTGCTTTTAAATAATGGGGTTGTCGTCTAGATTTTGATAATATAAGCTTCATCTCTGCAGTTTTAATAGGTTACTCCGTCGGTGACTAGATAATCCCCGATAAATTAGACATAATCGAGAATAAATGTAAAAATTTGCCTCCGAATTAGACCTAAACGATATACAGATATAGCCTGAAGCAAAATTTGCTTTAACGCATTCTTACAAACCGGGAGGCTGAATGTCTGGAAGTCAAGCGTAGGTCTTTGACACGCACTTATGAAATACAGAAACATATTTAGCAGACAAACTCTTGAGAACTGCGATTGCTACGTTTTGTCATAGCAACTGGATTTTAAAATGTTTGCAAAACTGCCATGTTCAAAGGACTACTGAAAACTGATATCAGTAGTCAAGCAACCAGGAAAATCGGAAAACAATGAATACTTCACTGAAACTAAAAGAATAGAGCTATGTGCAAAAGGACATTTGCTGGTCAATTCTCGGCACACAGTCACTTTTGCATCAGTCATAAGACATTAAACTCATTGAAGTGAGAACTATGAAGACAGTAAACTACTAATTTCTGAACGGGATTATGTTTATTTATCTACCACTACCAAATTTACAGTTTTAACACACCAAAGATATGTAGGAGGGCAAGCTTACGGTTTCATTTAAGTTAATTTTTTGTCAATAAATTTCCAAAAAATAAACAATATTTCAGCTTGCAATACATGGAAACATTACACCATTTGGGTGGATGGCATCGTGGGTGACTTGCTTTTTAACAAACTTTACGGTTCAAGCTTGAACAACGAAACATATTGTGATCTGCAGCAATTCTCTCTATTAAAAGAAATAACTGCTAGCAAAAATGCTGGGCCAACAATCACCTATCAAATATGGATTCATTATTTAACACTGACAAATTGTCAAATGGTCTATGTTCAAGGGTATCGTGGACAATGATGGGCTAAGCTTTTGTACAAACGTTCAGTTGGCAGAATCCATGACTATGTAATAGGTGTGAATACACTTAAGAGAACTGAAACAGTTATCGTAATTTTGTGCTCACAGCGTACAGGTTAACTACACTGGCGGAATGTAATGCCAGGTGGATGTTACGCGGATAGGAACCCCACCCTGGCAATTGCTTGTAGTTATCTTCTTGGTAAAGTTTCGACATGATCTGTTGGAAACAGTTAATTTTGAAATTGTATGCAAAAGCATGTATTTTTGGGTGGTGAACCCGTTAATCTAATAGATATCTTAAAACTTTTCAACTCGGTCCAGGTTAACATAACATCTGTTCTAGAACCCGGATCCAACATTCCGGTGAGCAATCGATGTTTTGCTAATGAATCTGTTCACAGTAAGTTTTATACTTGAAAACCTGGGATATTCAACGCATCCACTTTTGTAGCCTCACTTCGCTGGAATAAAAAGGAAATCTAACAAACTGTTCGACAGGTAGAACGGTAAGGACACGCATACAGGAAAATATTTCCGACTAACTGTCTGCATCATGTAAGCTGTGGTTAGAAGATGGTCAAACTGTGTCACTTTCCCAGCCACCAACATTAGTTCGATCTACTGAGTCGCACACAGACAATCGAAAACTGTGACTTTTGCTTCCTGATTACAGTTGACACGACACAGTTTGACCGAATTTTCCACCCTATTTTGCCCGAGAAAGCGTTGTTGAGAACATGCGATTCATATGGCATATCGTGCACACCATGACCTGGTACACTATCGCAGTTCCATTTACGTCAGACTTACAGAATAACTTTGTTAAATCAATGGCCCATTTGTGTTTAGGAAATTCATTAAGGATGTTCACTTATTTAGTTTGCTCTACTCTAGCGACACCGTCCGGCATAAAGGTTGTCTGTTTGGTGTAATGGTAAACAAGGGAAAACGAGCTAGGTTACTGTGCTGTGTTATCGACCGACACTTTGGGAAGGTTTCAGTGAAAACGTCAAATGCATTCAACTGAATGTTGACAAGTTCATACTAACACAGTAGGAAAACCAAAACGGACATATCATTCTAAAATACAACGTTGTATGCAATAGGCTGTAAGTCGTATTAGTTGATAGGCCTACTTGGTGCATAACAGAGGCTGAACTTCATAAATATCACGTCACGATTTGGTTCAACCAAAATTACTTCTTCGCATCAAGTATTTTTGTAATAATGAGATAGTTAAAACTTCCTAGTTAGATTGGCCACTTTGATATAAAAAAAATTAGTACAAAATTCACTGTCACCATTAGAGTCCGATAACATGGAAAAGTAACATTCAACTGATATTTTCGTCGTATTGGAGTTCGTTGTACCAGCTTGGACACTATCTGCAAATGAGTCGGTGGAGGTTATCTCTCCCAATCATTGTTTTTGTCATTAGAATATGCTTTTAAAAAATGCATCTCAGACGGTCGTTAATTAACCAATCGGGAGGTCGGCCAATCAATCATTCAAGACGGCTGATAGTCGGCTGAACAGTCAAATAATCGATCAAATAGTGTAGTCATGCATATGCCGCTGAAAACCAACTCGACTTAGCTGCCTAGCAATTATTCCGTTTGTATTGGCCTAAAACCCCGTGCCATTTTTCTGTGCAGGCGATTACTGATTCTACTGAGTAGAATAGTGTACTGACCAAAACACTCGAAAGTCATCTGTTGCAGGTTCACGTGACTGTGCACAGTAACATGGAATCAAAATCCTCAACTTTGCTTTCAATCATAATCTGTATGGTTCTTACCCCGAGCGAAGCCTAACGATTAATTTTGTGCATTATTTGGTTAAATCTCATTGGAACTGGAATAGGAACGCTGAAGGAGGAAATGTCGTCATGAATGCCGTATCCATAAAAATGGAGCAAATTTGCGTTGAGTAAGAGTATATTGCTCAGCTCGACGCTAGTAGTGTAATGGATTGATTCAAAAATAGATGATTGCAAAGTCCAAAATTGGGCGTATACAATTTGACTTGCGTTTATGGTTTAGTTTTGCACAAAACAAAACAGACGTTGCATGCAATTTGCCAAGCGTCAGTAAATATGCTGCATACGGAAAGATGTCTGAAATGTTAACGAGGTCACCTTTACTTCTCCGGTTTATTGACTGATCACCTTAGTCTCAGGTGCACCTTTTGCTATAACTAGCCGACACAAACATTTGCCAGCGCGAGTTACGGGCTTTAATCGATAATCGATATTGCAGTTATCTTGCGATATTGAACACTGTGTTCACACCCGTAAACTTTGCTAGCTTGTATCGAACATTTTCAGGACATTCTGGGGCTACAGTATCCTACCATACAGACACGTGTGCGGAACCAAACAGGCCCTCTTTCGCGCCCTGACACAAATTCCCAAATGTCGTGCACGCGATACCTCTTCTTCTTCACTGCCTGTCCGTCGACTAGAGTGGATTACACACACACGCACACACACTGCAACAGAAAAGGAATCCGGTGCGATCCCGATGGCGATAGGACATACCAGCGCACGTTTGGGCTCCACTTCACAATGCACTGGTAGACATAAATTCTAGACAGGCCCAGATGAGCGTCTGAAAACATATCAGCGTACTTTATGTGTTCAAAGGACGTAGGAGATCCTTCTCGATTCATACGCACACACGCACATTTGGTCTCCTTTACTGAACCAAGCAGCGATTACACGCCATCTATTTCCGTCATGCGGGATAACCTCTAGCACACTTAACACGAACTGCTGTTAGTGAAGCGTAACACACACCGACCAAACTGAACTCGTATTGGCTGACAGTGCGCATTCTTTTGAAAACTTCCGTGGCCACCTCTTGATTACACTTTGCCTTTGCGCCTAGTGAAATCGATGTCATTTCCGGCCACCTCTGATTAGTCTCGAATTTCGAGTAGAATTTTCTCGATCGATCGGTGCATGCTTTTATGCGCACAATATTCATGCGTGTATAAGCGGACCTATTTACTTATACACATTAGAATTATGTTTAACAATACTATCCAGCTTTCCACTCACAACATGTACACCTGGAAAGCTTTTAGTGACTTACGAAATCTGCGGTTGTTTTGGAAATTGGACTTTATCTACTGCTAGTTTCTTCAATTCAACAGGAGACTAGCTGTGCTTTCATCAACGCTATTTTGTTCCACTAACATGGAAGGTGGCCGCTTCGATTTCAGTGACGGAGGAAGTTATGTGGGTGAATGGATGGATGGCAGAGCACACGGGTTAGGGGTTGCTACGGGACCAGAGAATCAGGGAGAGTATTCCGGTGAATGGAATACCGGTTTCGAATCGCGCGGGGTATATATTTGGCCCAGTGGGAATGTCTACAGTGGCACTTGGCTGAAAGGCAAACGTCATGGTGAAGGTGTACAAGTTAAAGGACGATGGGTCTATCGAGGTGCATTCACTACTGGATTTTGTGGACGTTACGGTGTGAAGGAATCTTTGACCAATTGTGCTAAATATGAAGGCAGTTGGCATCTTAACCAGTTCGATGGTTTTGGAGTGGAAACGAATTCAGATGGAAGTAAGTTTCCATCAGTTTATTTCTGTTGTCTAACTCACAACTTTTCCGACGTTAAACCAGCATATTTCGAACTTTTTTAAATCAGTTTTCAGTGATAGGATAATTCCAGTAGAAATGTATAGTCAGTTGCAGTCAAAGCGACTAAATTTTCTCCACTAACGTTTCCATTGAGACAGCAAAGTGAACAGCCAGTTAGGAAATATTTATAATATTAATAAAGGGAGACATGGAGCAACAAGGCAATAACGCGTATGGCTCTTGGTTTTTGAAACACCCATGAAAGTAATGGTTTACTGAGTAAAACTAGATTTGTGACGAACACGTTGGCACTCACAACCCAAGTCCGATCCTTTCTGTCTGTCGAGGCTTATTGTGGATGTTCATCTAATAGTGTGTCACTAAATATTTGTGACAAGATGAATGATGAGCACTATAGGCTGAACCCACGTTTTTATGTTAGAAATTAAGCCAGGTGAGTGTGACTGGCTGAATTGCTCACAATTTCTAAACAATTTTCTTGATAAATAACGTCCTTATTTAACGACAGTATTGCTTGATTTAGCTGTGTTATACTATCCTATAACCTACCATTACGGGTATTTATGAGATAGGTTGACAAAACTTCACACTTTAATCGTAATGAACGTTGGATGCTCTTTTTATGCAAATCAGATCGACAATGTACTTGTCTTGTTCAGAGGATTCATACGATTTTAACAGAGTAGAAGAGCTGTCAGCGGATATGCACACCTCAGGCTGTTGAGAACGGTTCAGAAAAAAATTATAAATCGGAAGACACTTTGAGTTTCAGAAATCTAACAATAATAAAACCGTCATTGAGAAAGGTTAAACAGAAGTGAGTAGAAGCAGACCCCAACCGTAGTACGTCAAACACAACGCAGGTGTGATTCGGTATGCAACAGACGACGGCGGGCCAACGGAAAATGAGGAATCCAGACTATCTTCGTTCTGTCTCATTGATCCCGATAGCCAAGCCGCTGAAAGGTTCTATTTGGCGTTTCAAATTTGCAAATCAACTCTATAACACACACTGTTAAATTGTTCCATACTGGATACACCTGCGCTCGGAGGGAGCGTTCTTTGCCCGTCAAGCGACACATATGAAACGGTAACTTGGACGTTCTCCCTAAAAAGGCTGCCTCGGATAGGTCGGAGCATATTTCCCAAAAGTATGACCCTAAATTCTAGAAATACGTCGCAACTAACATTTTGTTTGCGCTTCAAGAACTGTCCCAGTTTACGTAAACTATCTGGATAAGTTAGTGTTCAAGATGTCACAACTTACTTCGTAAATCTTCGTTGTTCACTTTTAGTGAGGTCAAATCTTCTCAAACTACTCATGAAGAGGTGAAAGTATCTAATACCATCAGCCTTGTTTATGAAACAAGACACACACTGACTTCGAGACCGTACTATAATGATTATGTCAAGCCAGTCATATTCGACTAACTTTATCCATGTGGAACAAAACTGCACACCTTCGCAGTATTACCTTTAAAATTCTTCCTCCCATTCGTCAGCAAACGAAGACTTACACTGTCGTGTGCATAAAACTTGGGTAGTAAAGAGGGTCCAGGCAAACATCCATAGGAAAAAACCTTCTGCCGGCAAAACTCACTTTCAGTTCACACGACCCAAACACGGACATTGCACGTAAAGTGTGCTGAACTTACGCAGACTTGTAGTATTTTCTTGGAGACGGAGTAGACAATCGCTCAGTGTGAGTGAAGTCATTTGTTTGTGGTGCATTCTACTCATTGGGCATCATTCAGATGACCTTCTTGGGATATTAGCCATACGACCAGTCATGACTGTTTCTACTTTTCGGACACAGGTTTTCGCCACCAGCTAGCTTTTCTCTTCTTCAACGTCGCCGGTGCTCTGTGTGCTGGCGGCTTTGTTTGGTTTTCAATCCAACCTTGTGTTTTCGTTTTCTTCCTGATCTTATGCGGAAGGTAGTGAAATGCAATGTTATACCGACTTTCTTCCGGGCTCATACTTTCATATTTTTCCTTCTAGCTCAGATCATACTATGAGTCTGTAACTTTCGCTTCCGAGAGATAAGAGTTTCAGTTTCACGAAAGCTAAGTTGCCATTGCTGGCCGGCTGGATTACAAAATCCTCAACTCACGCACTCCCGAGTAGTATTCTTACAAGTTTACACAGGGTACGGGTGGGTGAGTGCAGCTCAAGCCATTGATGTAAACAAGCGTCCGTTGGCCTTGTTAACTATAACAAGGTAATCCAAAAACTGATGTTGTCAACCATATACACATGTCCCCAGATCGTCTTGCTCAACAAACTTCCAGCGCACTCTGCATGTTAATCGACAGGGATCAAAAGTTTATTGATTAATACCGGGACGTAGTCGTGTGTAAGCAGAAGTGCTACATCTTCTCATATCCAGTTCGCCCCGTCTCAGCAATGGTGCCTGACCCTGTGCAGCGCTGTACAAAACTAGTCAGTAGTGCTTCATGTCTTGTCAACCGTGGAAATGATCAGCAGTAGTGGAGAATGTTACAAGCAGTGCACAGGCCACAAACATGTTCGAGTGAGAGACAAACTGAGCAAATGACTGGTATCCAACATGATTAAAGTGGAAATTACTACTGAATTTCTGACATCAACCATTTGCTTCATCTATTATGAGTAAGTGTTTAAATCCATCTGCGCAAATGAGTAGAGTGCAGCAAATATATGGGGATATGGCATCCATTTGTGATGAGTGTGGGGGTGAAAGCGGGTTTTGTTCACAGAGGTTTTCTGTTAAGGGTGTTATGTTCACGGGTTTTATCTAACACTCATTAGAGACAGAATTTAGTCCTGAGGCAATCAAAACAGATTGAAACAAAATACGTTTAACATATTTGATTTTTAGCGTCGAGGAAACCAGCTCAGACAGTCTTCTACTACTCAGTAGTCGAACAGCTTTATTCCTGCGGACCATGTAAATAATAATAACACGATAAACATCAAATCTAACTAATTGGGCTATTTCACAGTTGTTTCTGTCTAGTTCGAGTTCGGTCGATTTTTATAATAGAGTCTCTTCTAAATTATCAAATCTGTTAAACTACTCATAAGTAGTACAGACTCAGTTACCATCAGTGGCGTTGGTGAATGCTGGCGTGGACTGACTTCAAATTTTCGTCGTGGAACTCGATTCTCTGGGTAGTTTGGTAGATTTCATTGAAGACAGTGAGATAGGTAGGTAACCGAATCTACATATAAAAATTCCGAACTCTCAGTATGACTTCGCAGCTCAGTTGTTAGTACGGTTGCCACGTTTGAGCGTGTTGTTTCTTTCGCAGATTCTAAACTAAAAGCAACCCAGATTTTTCATAATTGGATTTCTTTCTGATTATTAAATCTGCCAAACTGCGCAATCGCAAAACTATTTCACGTTTACTACGTTAGGCTTGAAACTACTTAGATACCAATTATCTATGACCTGCCGTTTCAAGAAACTTTTTAACCTGTCTATTTTACGACAGAATTCATGCGATCTTCCATAATTTCTTGAGTACCTCATGTTCTTCCATGGTGAGTTAACGAGATGTTCTGTAACAACAAGTGTTGCATTGTGGTGCTTCACACAATTTGAGAAAGTGTGGGACTTGCGCCTCCTTGCACAACACGAAATCGTGCAGGTGGGACATTGTGGGTCATATTTTGGTGTTAGATAATTTTGTGTTTGGTACGCAGGTCTGGTTTGTGCCGATGAATTTTGACAGTGGTATTCGGAGAACTAACTGCCTAGTCATGTAGTTAGAAGTATAAACCATACATACAAAAAAGACTAAGAACCTGATAGACGGGGTTAGCAACCGAATAGCAAATTTCATGGAATTTCCAAGTATGTAAAGATATTGTTGTGGCAAATGCTTTCAGAACAACCGTACTCAGTAAACCCCTTCCGGCATAGTGCAAGAATGGTCACTGATCATGATCATTTATCATCAATAACCTCAGCCATTATATATGACGCTTTATTTGTGCTAGAAAAACTCACTATGGACCAATAATTCCATGATATTTAAGAACGCGGTGACACGGATTTGTATGCTCACGTTTTACTAAATGTACATCGGGTGATGGTCTCCAGTAAATGTGAATTCGCATCCCTTGCTCCGGAGCTTGACTGTTTGAAGCACCATGACCAGAGTGACAATTCACGGTTGTCATAGTTGTGACACGCCTGGACCGAGTGGACATTCTATTTCTATCGACTATGATAAGGTGCGTGTAAACAATACTGTCAAAACGGTGATCGGTTCGAGGAGTCTTTTCTATGTGCAGCGATATCACAATCCTTGGCTACCGACTGTGTTTTCTCACAACGTTTAAAGTGTATACTCAGGAACCACTGAGGCTATTCAGCTGTGTCTGGAATCTCACATAGTATTTACTCCCTCTTATTGATTGAACTTCACTTATACCTAAGCACAAACATGTGAAAAACTTTGGACTTTGATTTGGATTTTCCAGCAGTGCGTAAATAAGCAATATTCAAAACTTCAGTCTTATTAGTGAGTTGTTTATGTGAAATATAAACACTACCATGTCTGTAGTGTGCAACCTACACCAAAAAATGCATCTTTCAAATCAGTGTTCATTTACTGAGGTTGTAGTCAGTCAGGATTGCTTCATCTTCGTTACCGTGAGTGTCAACATTTCGGTTTAAGCATACTACTGACAAATAAAATGGCTAGACCGAATGGTTGGTAAAACTGCATAGTCTTAGGCTTCAGGAAGTAACAGGCTTTTAACTCTCCATCGTTTGTCTCTTCTATTCGCCTTGTGTATTTTCTAGGATTTTCAACTAGTAGATGCACTTTGGCAAGATGGAAGCTGCGATGGCGACTTCCAGAGCCAGTCGTCGTGACCACCAAGTAGTCCCTGTCGTAGAAATCGTAGTCATCTGACAAATTTTGTTGAGATCCTTCATTCCTGAACAACATTCTGTTATGTAACGTCTTCATTAAATTATACACAGTCTAATACTACGTGAAAGCAAACGGCACTCCCCCACATGAATGTACGAGATCCTACGAGTGTCCGTGCGGAACTCAGTGATTGACCCAGGTCGATCACGAACCATGTTGACCCCGTGTAGTAGATAACCATAATGGATGTGATGCACGCGAGACTGGAAAGTGTGCAATCGGTTTTCTCTGTAAACATTAAATTACTCCGATTCATGCCTTCCAGTAGGTCATATCATCCAGGAAGTTGCTATTATCACGCATCGATGAAACCTGAATACTTTTGCATGTACAACAGTGTTTCTGTTGTGACAACTCATTGATTCGTAATCACTAAATATTTTTTTCCAATAACTTTCAACACACTCACACCCGCAGAGGTTCTGACTATTGTCTCCAAATGGCTTAGGCTGCTCCTACACATCGCTACTGACATTGTCAACACACCACTGCTCTTGTAGCGTTTGCAGTTTACACCTCTTTCTAGTAAACTTTCTCTTTAGACGATTCTGAAAGTTGGCTGCGTGTTTTACTTTCGCTAACCTCTTTTTATACATTATTCTCGATTAAAGTGTCAGGAAGATTCATAAAAACGTCAACCATCCTGTCAATCAGAACATCCTCACTCAGTTGTGACTGTCTGACCAAGGTAAAAACCGGATATGCGAATGTATACACCAGTCTAATGGACAACATTATTTTTGGTAAACTGGTGAACACACCTTATACTCTTGCATCAGGTAGACAAAACAATGCAACTCTAACATGTAGTTACAGGAGTGGTTATTGAGTGCTTTTGAGTGTACTCTATACATGAGGACATTGGAGTGCGAATATATATATTTAAAAATTAACTGGTTCTATTTTAAAAGCACGGGTAACATAGACACTTGGTAGGTCAGAATCAGAGTGATAAGCCCAATGTAATGTTATAACATTCAAGTGAGATGGCGAGTAGCCAGTTGCCCACAAACCCGATCCACTGGAGTTGTCTTATTGAGGGTTGGATATAGTTTATAAAGCGTTGTCATCAGTCGATTAGGAAGGGGACGACCTCGAGTGCCGCACGCTTATTAGATCACAAACCAAATAGACGACGAGCAAAACAACTGACAGATAGACCAGGCCGGCTGGCCAAATGTGGTCAGACGAAGGTAGCCAAGGAAAATTCAGAAAAGAAGATTTAGGCTTTCCATTTTTCTGGATGCCTCCTTTGGTCACAGATGATGGCGATTAACGCGACGCAGCATGTCGACCTAGGATCATATGGATCGATGGTTCTTCCGATAACAAGGCTGGCAGTCGTTTGGCAGAGTTCAGTGATAAGACCTATGATTTGCACTGAAACTCTGGTCTATCGACACCTACACTTTCGGAAACCGTTGAGTGTGGGAATGAACTTTGTGTTCCACTTGAAGAAGTGTTACCGATATCCTCGAACAACCAGTTCGGCAGGAACTTTGAGTTTAACTTCATTCCTGCTGCTCATACAGCTTTAAATATACTTCATGTCTACTGTTCAGACTGCCCATCGGAAGCACATATCAGCCCGTCAAAGCCCGGATTACAATCTTGATTCTCTTGTCTCTGAACTACACTACAACAGGGTCTTGCTGACACGCCTGATCCAACCAGTTTACTCTTCAAGAACTTCTATTGTTGTCACGCATAGTTATTGAGCGCACTCGTGGATTAATTCGGGTTATGTTCTCCCGTAGACTCGTACTACAACTCGTAGGTCAAACTCCACTGGAAGCGGTCGAGTTTTCTGCTGTTTAGCTGGTTGCTGCTCAAAGTAAATGCTCACGTTCTATTGATGGTTCATGAGTCAGAACAACAAAACGGCTAGAACACAAGGCTTGCATTTTTTGAGGGCCGTAGAAAAGTTTGTCTGGTGGATACATTGGTAGGATAAATAAACAAATGTACAGCTGTCATATTCACCAGACCAAACTGCCTGATTCATTATAACATTATCGAATGTCAGCTTGGCCCAAAACGTTTGGTGATATTGGATTTTCCACTCCAAAGCAATTCACGCTTAGGTTTGTTCGTTGTTTCCACTAGACTGCTTAATAAGCCAACTTACCGTTCGTTCCAATTGGGGTTCTTCAGACAGGCTCTCATCAGCAAATTTATATAAAGGTGAAGACTGCTATTGACCACATCACACTTTATTTCAAGAAAGAGGTCGTCTCTGCCAATGGTGTTCATTAATGTTGGATAATCTATACGGGGTTGATCATACGGAAAAGCTTGCTTTCCGACTGTCTCTGTGTCTCAATCTGGCGGAAGCTGCCAAGTGATGTCATGCCAAGTGTATCTGAACACATGGTTGACTTTTGGTCTTGAGCAACCCCGCATGTTGCCAATTACCACAATGGGATCATAGATTTCAGGGTTTCTTTGAACCATTTGATTCTGTTTTAGCTGTTTGTGAGTTCTATTTTCATGAACATGAGTGCACAATGTTCATACAGTTTGACTGCCTAATCATGAGCACTTCTCGGCAAGCGTTTTGAGGAGAGGCTTGAGGTCTTGATCCATCTGTTCAACGTACGATCCCGGCATTTGGATATTACAAGTATTCGGCTGTCAGGTCGCGCAATCTGAAGTATCGTCATAATCAGGAGTAAAAATCCCGGCATAAAACATATCAACTACATAATCTCTTTTTTGTTTAGTTCAATTCAATGATGGCGGATGTTGAATAGGGATGACCGTTTTCCCAGCATTTTTGCTGACCACACTATCGTCCAATCAAGAGTAGAATCAAGAAGATTGCCGAGCATTATATAACGCACATACTTTTTGCTTTTCAGTAGGTCAGCAATTGGAAGAAGGAAGAGAATTCTAACTATGTTAAGTGTTGTCGAAAGTTTAACTTGGAAGAAGTTTTCTCATCAGCTGAACCACCAATCAAACTGGATGCCCGATTCAGGAGCCTACCGGACTTCGGTGATATTACCTAGGAATCCGTCGTAGATTTTTACAATTTCCACTGACAGCCGGTCAGGCTGATGAAAACTTTAGAGGTTGTTTCGCGAATTCAATCAGCTTGAGTAGGTCCAAGTCGGAATAAACTTGTTGTAGCTAAATCTATTTCACTTCTTCAAATGTAAGTACCACTGTCGTTAGCAAACGTCTTCTAATCATCTGTTGCCAGTGTAGTAACTTTAATTTAACATGTGTACTGGCTGAGACAGTCACCGATTATTATGTTAGAAGACAACGTTAAGCGTCACAAGATTATCATAAGGTCCATCATACAGACAATATGAAATTATTCTGACAGAATAAGAAAACATGAGTCAAGCAAGAGAATGCCAAAAGAGAAAAGGTGAACAATCCATCCTCTTGGATGTCTCACCCAGCTGCAGATGGTAGAGCTTAACGCGACCGAAATTTGTCCGAATTGTCTGACCGGTTCGTCCGAAAACAATGCCAACAGCCGTTTGTCTGTGCCCAGACCTATGTTTCGTCTGGAATTTGGATCTTTCAACGTGGACATATTCTAAATCTAGGTTCAGCAACTCGTAAAATCACAAAGACAAACACATATCTTGGTCGATTAACTCCTCAAACATGGTGACGTGCATGGATTTCTGCATCGCTCGATATTTACATCTCGTTTGTTTCTGTTTCTGTTTGGAAAAAACAGAATATCGAGTAGATGTGTCGAATGACCAGTCACCGACGTTATATATTTCATAAACCAAAATGAACAACATGTTTTCTTGATATTGCCAGTATAAAACGTAAACGGAAGAATTGGAAAGATGGTCTTTGCTGGTCAAACCAACTGACGTATACAATGTCTGAGTTCACTGCTTCAAGCTTGACCTTGTTATTTGCGTTTAAGTTTAGGGTGGAAAATTTTGTAACAACAGATCTCACAAGCTACTTATCAAAGACCACTGTATCCCGTTTGCCTAACGAAACAGGTCTCAAAGTTGTGTTTAGTAGGATTTTCAACGAAGCCATAAACCTAAAAGTTGGTTTTACATGCTCTCCGAGGTTGTCATCTCTAATATCACTACGGTAGGTTGATTACTACTCTACTACGATATTGCATCACTGAAAAGTTCCTGTAATTCTCGGTCTTGGTAGGTGTGTTTGACACTCACTCACGTCACGTCAGGCTCACCAATTTGTGTAGTGGATCTAAACGCTATATACAATTCAAGTGTGGATACGAGATCAAAAAGGTGATAAAAATGAAAACAACTGACTCACAGTAGTTTGTGAAGGTGCTTTGTTTAGCGTTCCACCACACAGAATGGAATATCCAATTGATGTGATCTGTCGTGTAGTTCCTAAGTAATCTGAAAGGCCACAACTGAGATAATCCTGATAACAGACAAACAAGGATATTTGCCCCAATGGCCAGTTGATTCCGTTAGCTTCTAACTCTTCAAAATCTGTTTACTAGCTATGTTGAATGCAGAGGGAACGCAAGGCTCACCACCCGAGAAGTGCGATTTTATTTATTGCCACATGAACAGCGTGTCCGTGGTTCAATTCCCTGCAGTGGCGATGATATGCACTACTGACGAGCTCTAATGAGAGTGAAACTCGAGTCTAGTGCTTCTTTTCGAAGTGGGCCGACTGGAAAGTTTATGGCGATGCGACAGCTGCAACCAATTGTGGATGATGTTCAACCTGAGATTATTGATTAGTTCGATTAACTTGGTTTAAACGTCGGCTGTACATGAGAGAGTTGAGGAGAGTAAAAAGTGTGAATAACAATGAGAATTATGAAATAGAAAATACTAGTCAATACGCTTCGCATCTTGGGCTGAGTCAGGCGGATATAATTCGGTCAGTTCTTTGGGGTTTTCGTAAGACCTCACTGCAAGCTTTTTATTGAAGGTGAAAACATTTTAATCCTAATTTGAACTACTGGTCGCGGAAAATAAAAACGTGAAAGTATAATTTTATCAGAGTAGCCGTCTGTTATCAGTTGAACAAACAAAGCTAGTATCAGCCATCTATCACACTTTGGCGAACAGTGTTTGTGCTTTTTTAGTAAGGGGGAATTTTAATTTGATCTTATTGCGGTGTTGACTGTCAATAAAAGGTAGTGAGGGTATGTGTCCCAATGATTCATATTTTCTGTATGCAACAATGTACAGCACCATTTCTCACAATCTCCTATGTCCAATCCTATGTAGTAATCTGCCTAGCACACAGGATTGGCCAAACGGAAAGCGCTTGCGTAGATGTATGAATGCATGCGTGCACACATGGGGTCACTATCGATCGTGGTAGTGGAAACGGATCGATAGATTCAGTATAAAAGAGCGCAGACAAACATGTCTAATTTCTCTTTGTAGAAAATCACTCGTATTCGAGCGTGTTAGCACACACTTCAGAAGCGGTGATTAAAGAATTGCAAACCCGATAAGTTAGGGGTGTTTTGTAGAATGTTGATGTGGCTTTTTTATTATAGTGTTGTACATTACATTTGTCTGATTGGGGCACTGGTGAATTATCACGTACCAGTCCTGGAAATTTCTACTGTGTAGTTTATTATGCACAAGTGTTATAAGTTGATTATCACAAGCAAACGATCACAACTTTCTCGTTCCCGAAGACCACCATCAGTCCCTTAGGAGAAAAAGCACTAGACTGGAGTTTTCCTGTTTTCGGCTTTCATCGGTAGTGCCTGTCCTTCCCACGAGTGTGGTTGTATTTTAGCCATGATCTCAGGAGACTATTGTTATGAGCACTGCGCAGTTGACCTTACAATAAGCGCTATCGAATCATCAGGACAAAACGGTGATACATTCGTCACGGAGTGATGCTGACATTAAACGACCGCCTCTAGAAGTGACAATAAGTGTCGTGTTAACCCCTGCCGATAATCCCTACTACCTATCATTATACATACTCGGTCCGAACATAAAAGTTCACAGGTCACTTTGTCCCTTCATAGCTTAACAGATGGAGCACATGCTTCGTAGTGGCATGCGGTCCATACCTTCAGTTTCAGTTCAGCCTAAAGTTAACATTCTACTGTTATCGTCTCTCCCACCAAACGCTCAGGTTAGTCGAACGTTGCGCAGTAAAAATGCTACAGTTGCGGAGAATACAGGCTACAGAATTCACGATATCATCAGCTTAGTGGTCTAGCGTTCCAAGTGATAACTGAATTCTCTCCTACTACTCGTCGCCGTGTGGCTCACCGCATTACGAGCAAACGAGCGAATTGAAATCAAAAGCGCAACTGAAATGATAATTTTGCATATTTCACACAGTTGTTTCGTTTGCGTGCAAAGGCGAAATACTTTCTTAGTGGTGCCATATTATGCACATACTTACTTCAAATGTTGCTCAAGTGGTTTTGCTGAGGAATGCTTACTGAAGTGGCAAACTGTAAGTTTATTAAACAAGACAATTTTGCTAAACAAAATTATGATGAAAGACTTAGTTTCCTGTTCATCATCACAGAAAAAATCGTGTCATTCTACCGTGTTTGAGAATACGAGATGTGACCTAACACGACATTGGCTATTATTCAGAATATATGATTTAATGTTTTTGTCCTCGGGAGTTCCAATATCATGTGTACTAATCACCTGATAGGATAGAGCCATGTTAATAGTTTTGCACACTACCCACACAATATTACCCCAACATGACATACGCTTAGTTTAGGATTAAACTTTGAATACCGAAGTCATACTAGTTCCTTTCCTGTTAATTGGGGCGATAGCAAAGCTATCAGTCGTTCCTCAAATCAGTGTATACTCTCCATGCAGACCCCATGATGACTGCTTTTTAGACTGTCAGAAGTGTATAGTGCTGAACGGTTTTCAACATGAAGGAGATAAGGCTGGTGAGTGACGAAAGCAACGACGGACAATTCGAGAAAGATTGAATGCAACCTGTAAGTGGAAGCTTGGACTTAATTTATCGGGCCCAAACATTGAGGTCTTATGATTCCTAATCCAGAGTTTGCTTCTGGCAACTGTCGGGCAGTCATTCGTTTGCAACAATAATGTGTACTGATGTCGAGGTTCACGGGGAAAGAGAAGCGACTGACATAAATGACTGCCCAAAAATTAGGTCGTACCACCTCGACTGGTGGGGGTTGGATTGAACGAAATTAGTTCGAATCAAGGAGTCATTCGTCAAGGCAACAGCTGCACCCAAGCACATATGCCCGTGCTAGGAGAAACACCAACTTGGTAAACTGTTCGTTTGATTTGATTGCGTAAAGCTGAACTAAGTGGTATGAGGACAATACACAATAGACGAAGACGCGCAAGTAAGAACTACTGTATTATGTAACGACGCGATCGACCTCATAAGCAGTGCACTAAACTGTTCAAGATGAGTACAAATGTGAAAAAACACGCACATGTGTGTCGTGTAAGGTTATTCCAAGTCGAATGTTGTTTAGTCTCAAACAAACTTAGCAGTGCCAGTTGTTCAAGCCAGTCGAGGACTCATCAAAGTATGGATTGTCGTTGTGAATAGGTCATTGTGTCGACTAGTTTTGAAAAATTACCGCTACCCAAGCGAAACCACAGCTAACATTTTGGTAGCGCCTAGCGGTCTCGATTTTACTGAGAAGTCAAGGTGCGTTTTGTTAACAAGAAACGCAGTGAAATATAGGGATCTGCTAGTCGCACATACGTAGTTTCTCCTACTGGTTCAGCTCTATTCGTAGTCAGTTTATTTCAGCATTTGGACTACTCAGACGGCCGTTATGATAAGCCCGAAGCTGCGCTTGAATGTCATTCTGGGTGTTCACCTACTTGACGTGCGGGATTACTCAGCTGGTCGACTTTTAGATGAATGCTGTATTCAGTGAGTTATCTGATGACCTTACACACAGATCTTCTAGAGCACTCTCTTGGCGGCTGAAAGCCATTAAAATCCCACCGGATGTGAATGTCTTGTAACAGGTTTTACAAATCCATCTGTTATCTGAAATGAGTCGCTAAGGTTACCGGATTTCGCAGGGATTACCCAACCGAGAGAGTAAGCTCCTAACACCAACTTGATTACATAGATTTCTAAGCATTTTTCGTCCTCTGCGAGTAATTGGGTCGCGGAATCGAGGAAGTCCCTCTCGTTAAAGACTACCTGGTTGGTGGAATATGCATTCTATTACAGGAATCAAAATTCCACCGTATTTTTCTAGCCGTCTTATCAGCAGGATAAAAACTTGTATGAACGCTACTGACAATTCTGATAATCGAGTGACACACTGATATGACACAGAAGGTTTATCTAAGTATACGTCCCTTATATGCCTCATTCAAAATGGGACCGATGACATCCATATTTGAACGATGTGATGGCTACCGCTGAACTAACCAGGATGTCGACAACAGGCTTGCATTATTTCAGGTCTTGTTCTCTACCGTATTTATTTCGAACAATGGTCTGATCGGCAAGTGACAAACAGTCGTCTCTCGTTCTGTCCTCTGCATGTGGCCATTCCAACCACGATACTTTATTCACAAATGAAGGCCCTTCAGTAGTCATCGAAGGGTGACTGGTCCGCTAATGTGAACGTCCAAACGTCACATTGAGGTCAACTTGAACGACAATCGATCATCTCAGACAAGTCCACTGTTCTACAATTACTCATAAGCTGTGACAAGCACGACGGCGTTACTTAGTTACCACCTCAGCATTAATTACAGGCATGCATCATGTTGAATAGTCAGCTGTAAATGCGAACTTTTGAGGACGCATTCTGAGAAACAAGACTGCTAAGCATTGAGGGAATTTGCAAGCCGCAGTGAAATAATGGATCTAGCAGCATCAAAAGGGTGGATTTAACTAAAGCGAGTAGATTTACCCCACGAAACAATGGCGTTGTTATTGGTCCCACTACTGGACCACAGACAGAACAGATTAACCTCGATGAGTACTCTCCCTTACCAGAAGCCAAGAATGATGCCATCCACGTTTGTTCCAAAAGTAAACATTCCATTCAAAATGCATTCAGGTATCCCAAGATAAAGATTAGAGTGTATATTTTATTAGTAAGACTTGTTTCAACTAACCCACTTGTGCATTGGTAGTTTCTTCTCATGGGGATCAACCTTCCCCTACATTTTTCTGTAAGTTTAAAATCAGAAGAGCCTGGTATCTGAAATCCCGCCCCAGTAATTGAACGACTGTGTTGTGACCAGCGTTGTGCTATCAATAGGAAATAGGTTCCAAAAACTGACATACTGCATTAAAAGTCAGTAGCAACGACAAGACTACTCATTTGTATGACTTGGTCGTCTCGGTCTTTATTCAGCTGATCAGTAGTCCACTTGGCTAATAGTCCAGTTTAGGGTGTCTTCCCATGGTTTTCTGTACGCCAGACGAGTGACAGTTTTTGCTTTTCTTCCTCCTTATCATGGACAGTTTCCTCATAGCAGGCAACCTACGAATTGACTGTTACCCAATGGAACCCCATATATAGAAGGCATCAGATATCTGTATAACAGCGGACCAACTACCCGAACTTAATCTGAGTGGTATTAATCAAAACCTGTGACCATATGAGGTAACTGAAACGAATTTGAAAAGGAAAGTAAGTATTACAGTGGGTGTTGTTCGAATTAAATCTGCCTGACAGGACAAACCTTATCATTGCTAGTTCAGTGTTAAAGATTTGAGATTTGCTTGAATGGATAATGCCTAATATTTTGTATATCTTTCTACCCATCCCTGTGCTCAAATTTCTAGTTTGAGATAAGGTTGGTTGCCTCATCGGGCCATCTATGCCCCTATTGTGTTCGTCACCGCCTACAGTAGTTCGAAGAGGTGGGGGTCACGACCAATTAACCAAGGTCATGTCAATAGTATCTCGTCTATCAACAATGGAAGCGTGTGCCATTTGCCCTTGATTTACGGATAGATTCACTCTAAACAAACATTTTTGGTTTTAGATATGTGGGGAAACCCGTGTCGTTATTTCCCGTTCATTAGCTTCGCCAGATTGATGTGCTGGTGGTACGCATACAATGCATCGTGTAGACATCTTCCCTTTTGCCTCACGCCTTAGCCAATCACACGGTCGATCGAGAACCTAATAGAATGAGGCATATGCTGGTTTGTCGCCTTGCTTTATAACTGAATGTACTGTAGTGGCCTAATCAGTCAAATGATAAAAATAACCAAAATATGGTAGTATCAAAGAACAGTCGTAACGGTTATGGATAGGCCCAAAGATAGACGTGCAAATAAAACAGGAGATATATCGGTAAAATATGAACGACTCACTGATAAGTCAAAGTCCGTTAGTTTGAACAGACCACTACCAGATAGGAGGACAGCGCCAGAGATGAGATTCGTTGAACGACCGATAGATTAATTCCGATGGCAGATAAATGAGAAAATTTTGCCACATTAGCCGGTTGATTCAGTTAACTCCCAATTCCAAAAATCTGTTTTTACTAGCGGTACTGGATGCAGAGAGAACGCAAGGCTCGCGAACCGAGAAGTGTGAGTGAGTTGTATTTTCTGACTATTGATTAGTTCGATTAAGTTGGTTTAAATGTTGGCTGTACATGAGAAGTTGAGGCAAGTGAAACGTCTGAATAATAATCAGAATTATGAAATAGAAAACAGTGTAGAAAACGTTACAGTACTGTATTGATTAACGTAACTGTGGCCTCCGCAAGATAAACAATCGGAATGATATTAATTTCGTCTTCGTAAGGTTTGTCTATATAGTCAATATATAGACCGACAGAATTGTTCGATTTCGTTGTTCTGCGGCATTGCTCTTCGCTGTCATATAGTACAAAATTTACTTCTTAAATGTGTTCCGGTTGACACATTACTCATTCTACTGCTATGTAACTTCAACCAAAAAGACACCTGAGCTCTTGGAGATGCCTGTCAAATTGAGCCATTGATATATGTGGTGGCAAACCAATCAGCATGACCAACGAAGGAGTGGATCAACAGATTTCATCAATGCTTCGATACATGTGTCCCATCTATTTCGCTTGTGGTGATTGTACAACAGTGAAATGTTTCCATCGACTCGCAAGAAACCCAAACCGGGACCTTACAGGTAACTTGGGTAAAAATATAAGAAAATCCTACAAAAATGACGAACGTTATCATAAAGAGGGGTCGAAAGTTATGCTTATGCATGAACATTTGAATATAGACAGTGGTTTATAGAATTCCCTTAAGAACAGCATGCGAATGAGGTCAGTTTCTTTTTTTAAAACAAACTAAGCTTTGACGCAGAATGATATCTTGGTAATCAGTATTCATGTGCTTTCATTTTATATCTATTTGTCTGATTCCTGAACTCATGACCTCCAATCTGGGGACCTTTGTACATAAGTTTATGGGTTCACGGTCAATTTTGAGCGGAAGAAAAATCTTTGTTTTACTTTTCTGTGTCTGTGTTGCTAGAGAGAACTTATGTCGGATGGCTTGTGATTGTAGAGGAAAGGCGAATGATAATGAGTGGAATAAAAATGTTGCACAACTATTGAAGTGCAGTCCTATCAGCAACGAACATTGAAACATACTGGTAGAACGCACTGTCAGATATACGCGTTTAAATAGCCGCTGGACTGGGTCAGGTTGGAGAAATTTTGTGCAAGTTCTCTCACGTACTTGCCCACCGAGTTGAAAGTTAAGACTTTCCACCGATTAGGCCATAACAACAGAGTAGGTTGTGTGTTCCAATGTGAACAGGTGTTGGCTGTGAACCAGTTCTGGACCTATAGTATCCTGTCCATTCAGTTAGCGAGTTCCAGCTACCGACCCCTAAAGCATTCATATTGATTTGGTGGGAGGAGATCTGATGGATAAATCCGGGTGTGCAACATTTTGTAAATGAGAATTAAGTCATCTCTAAGGTGTATGTAAGGCAACGAAATTTGCCAATCTTTCTAGATAGTTACGTGTCCCTGTTTGGTTATAGCTTACAAACGTCACCATGTGATTTGTGCTCACTCCATATCTTGTTCAAAGCCCTGAATATACCTTTCTGTAATAGGCAACTTTTCGTGCTTCGTGACTAACGTTGCCTCATTTTTGTTTTCATTATGACGATGTTTCGTTTTCTAGAATAACTGCAAATAATTCTGAGTTGGAAGTTGATCGTTACAGTGCGAGAAATGAGTAGGTTCATAAGTAGTTCGTGCAAGATATTACAAAACGTTAAAGACCCCTCATGGCCCTATAACGCTGGTTCAGTTAACAGTATCTGATAGTGCTATCTTTTCGCTAACTGCATTCATGGTTTACAAAAGATGAAAAATGTGAGGAGTTGCTAGCGTATTGATGTCGTACCACCATAAATTATTTTAGTGAATGCTGCAAACGTATTACAGCATATTCATTTTTATAGAAATACTAGGTAGACAAGTTTTGCAGAATACAACCAACTATCCAACACAACATATTATAGCATTATGTTACTTATTCCAACTTTCTCAGAGTACAAACGAGAAATGTGTTGCGATATGTTAACAGTTCGTTTACCCTTGACAGTCGCAAACTAACTACTTACGATAGAAAGTTGGAGACAGACGGCGAATTGATACGCTTAAATTAACATCAGGTAGTATTGCGGCGAAAAGTCGTCCAGTAAACCAGTCTTTATTGTCAAACTCGCTGGTTGCCATACCACACGCGTGCTAGCGTTTATGAACCCTAATTCTGGTCCACGACACAACCTCGGTTTTCGTTCACATTTCGTGTGCATTTCTGCCCGGTTTATGTGTTTCACGAACATGAATCAAACGGCCGTTTAACATAGAGTGGGCAAAATCTAGTTATCTAATTTTATCTTGGTAGCACGACAGTGAAGTTAGGTGGGGCCTAGAACCAGACCTGACAAGCTGTATGTAGAAAAAGAGGTCGCTGGTAAGTGGATATCCTGAACAATTCAACAGTTCAACTGACTCAAACGAAGAATATATTTCTGTTGTGTTTTTTGGTAAAAGATAATACCTGCCAAATAAAATCGAGCAACTTGAAGTCTGCCCTGTCTCGTACATATGTACCTGTCCAGTTTTGCTTTTTACAAAGCTTCAAGGGAGCAGTCTTGCATGTTAGTGAATTGTTCTGACTCTCACGTTGTCTACCACTCCGCTTGCAGTCACAGTGACGTTTACATAGACAAGGCAGCGAGTAGCGGAACACTTCCCTAAATGGTTAAAACAACTGATGTTACAACAACACCAAACCGGCGCATCCGTTGCCCAAACGCCCACATAATCATTTGCCAGATAGATCATGATAGCAGGTCACCTAGCTCATTCAAATATTGTTGCGAAATCAGAACCCCAAGTTGGTGACATTTGGCGAGATCATATTGATCAGAACGGGCCAGCTGACGCTGTATGCGCAAGTGTCCAAACCATCTCATCCAACTGCCATCGCTTGGTCCCCAAACGGCAATTGGCAACTTCTGTGCGACTGTGGAGATAGTCACGTAGGTACTCTGGTACACTTATCTGATTATTATGTCAAGAAAACCATCCTTGTGAACCATCATAACTGGTTCAGAAAATCAGGAAAATTGGCCACAAGTTTGTGCTCAGTTAAAAGGGCAATAGTGTTAAAAAAAATCAAGATCTCAGCTGCAATTACTAATGCAGTGGAGTTGAGTGATCGTATTATACTACTCATACCGCGGCTATTCAATAGCAGGTGCAGAGCGTATATTTTGACATCGTACAAGTCACAGGAAGAATGCAAGAAGGATCGTCAAAATGCAGCATCGCTCATAATGGTCCCTGCTACTTAATGGAACTGAGCATTGACGTCTTTGGCAGCCGAGACGGTCTTAAGCCGAATACCACGTGCAAATGAGTGGTTTTGTATCTGGTTTTGTTTAAGTGCCTAACCCATGTAATGCTTTGTCGAATAAATAACCTTTGTACCATCCGCCTTCTTGGATCACAACACTAGTTTTGCTCCCCATAACGTGGACAGCACTCCAGTCTTGCTGTTCTGTAGCTTAATGAATTGTCACACACTCATCAGCTTTACTCGATAGTTTATGATGCCTTCACAACCGCATTCTCTGCCATGTTTGTAAACACATTTGCACAATGGATCACGGGTAACAAGTTAGTGTCCATTAAGGGGTGTACAAAAAGATTATCATTACCTAACTGAAGAAGTGCTTTGGGAGCGCATGGACTGCTAATCTGACCATTGGTGAAAATAAACCAAACAGATTCATCAGAGGGATAGCTTAACCTGACGTCTTCATATAATTGTCAGTACAGACCCCATCAGTAGTTTGAGCGATAAATATTATTTTAAGACCGCCATATTCGTGCACGATAGCCGTAGGTATCAGTTTCCTTTTTCTGGAAAAGCCCCGGCTTAGGAAACTGAGTGACATTCTAGTTTGGGTGTATGTTCCAACCCCATACAGATTTGGTCATGTGTCGATTTCGTTCGTGAGTGTCATCCACATATACGTTACCCTTAAAAAATTCCCTCTCCCAATTGTGGTGAATGACGGCCTATACTACATTGTACAACATTTTCTCGTAAACAACATGCGTATTTCAGCGTTGAATCAATACAGTCTGCCATGGAGTTGAAGCACAATTCACCACATAAAATACGCCCGTTGTCTAGGAGTTAGTCACATGCATTCATTTGTACAAAGGGTTGGCTAGGCCATAATTCCACCTCTCGGTTATGGGTGCATATCATTTATTTCGATTACATGAGCCAAACGCTGGATAGTTGAAGCACTAAAACCCACACCGTTCACACTAGAGTGATAACTGCTATACGGACTTGTTACTGAGTAAGCGAAAACGAGAGAAAAAAGAACTGTTACTATTGGAAGACTCAGCGGACATTGCGGGTGCTAGCTTCAGAGAAGCCCTCTTTTAAACAGTTCACATATTTTGATCGACATTGTTTGTACTGATGTTCGTTTGATTGTTTTTTGAATTTTCGATCATCTGATCACCAGACTAGGTGACACTATCAGCGCAACTTAGTGACAAACCTTTCGGTAAATACTTCGTAATCAAAACGGGTAAATAGCAGAATAACTTATTAAGACAAGCATGCCTATAGGCACTCCATTAAACAGTCAAACTGACCAGCGTGGTAATTCCAACACAGCAATTCTTCGTTCTTCTACAGTATTAACACAGTAAATCTTGGCCGGAACCAGTCTGTTGCAAGAGAATGGCATATTAACCTACTCTTATAGATACGAAGGACTATTTTATTGTTTGAGCCTTCGCATTCTTTTCCAGTGAAACATTACACACTCGTTCTTGCTGAACATCCTGTCTGTCACGTTGACATCTCCAAGTGTTCCCAAGTTTTAGTTGAACCAGTCCAATTATTGATACGGCGATAAACGTATACAGATCGTCAAGTCTGTTACATGTTTGTCGATCTTGTCAATATGTAGTCTAGTTTCTGGTTTTTGGTAAATCAATACCTAAATTCGTTATTCATCAGAATGACTGTAGATAATCCGTCAAGGGTTTGAAATTTCCGCTTCAATTCTCACTATTTCAAAAATGAATTTGGCGAACGATGTGAACGATCTAGGTGTGGCGCAAACTTGGAGGGAATCAGTAAGTTGTAGACCTTCCACTTTGGTCCATATCTTCCGTATTTCGTTTCAGTAAACTTCGGATAAGTATTGCACGAGCGACAAGGCTCAAGTCGCGCCATTCTTTATTCAAAATCCTCTTCAGTTCTGTAGGTGAATTGAATTTTCTAACACCCCATTTGATTTGTCAGACCGGTAGTTTTGAGATCGAGGCAGAAAGATGTGCAGTTCTAAAATTCATTTCCACAGAAATAGCATCTTGGTGTTGTACGGGACACGTGTGCCTGCAGTCTTTATAAACTTGCTGATTCATGAGTGTCTGTCACAATGAACCCTAGAAGAAATCGCCCCAGCACTCTATTATGAGTTATCACATCCTGGATTCAACTAGGGGTTGTCAGTTCATTCAAACTAACCACTAAAAGCCTACCGCTGGCCGTCTCTCACTGACTCGATTGTAAAAACAAGTCCGTCATTTCGGAACTAGTGTTGCCAGTCGGTTTTGACATCCCATCTATGCAGACTGATATTTAAGTCGTCAAACTTGATTGCGTGTCACTAGTTATATAAATATATATACGTTATATAGGATGTAATAGACATATATATACCTGATCTACTGCGGACATTGTTAAAGTTCCCAATAAGTCAAGAAGACCACACTAATCCTCTTTATCTAAAGCATAAGATGAGCTCCTTATGATGTTCTGTTCGTAGTTCCTGTTAAAGTATTCGACCCTTTTGATTTCTTTGGCACTTGAGATTATATTGCGTAGCGGTTGGATGCTTGGGCATTCATCTCCTTTCCTTAAAAACATTCCATAACCCTTTCCTGTCAACCGTTTTTACTCAATATGATGCTTAGTAATGGCAATTTGTAGGACTTCCTAATTCAACTGAAAGCCGAACAATCGCCTTACACTCTGATGCAACTCTACGAGTGTAAAAACCTTTCCTTTTTCCAGCCGTGTCAACTTACTGTTTCATAGCATGATGGGAAGCATGAAAACGCTTTTTCGATTTGTGGCTGGCAACTTTGCATATCACATGAGCTGTACCCGTCGGAGTGAGATTAATCGCAGTCGATTGCATTATTTTCCTCATAGGTGTAGTTTTCAGTTCATCGAACATGTTTATGGCTTAAGGGAGACAGAAACGTGAAACACATGCAAACCGTTTCTACAATGTTGTGTCGTGGATTTCTCACAGTAGTGAGTAGGCCGAACAAAATGTATTCACGACGAACCACATCTAAATATTACCGTAGGTAATAATTTGGGACAGTGGCGTGCGAAATAATTCTTACTCTGGACAATATGCTAACGAAATTGGTTAACAAGTTGACTGTCCCTGTAATCCTGTCACCGGTTTTGTATCCCCACCGATCTGACGTAAGGGTAGCGCATTAATATAGCCCTCCATACCTAGCGCGCGAAACATACCCTGTGTCGGTGCCTGCACAAGGAACGGGCGCACGACTCACGCTAATTAGCATTCTTGACCAAACTTTTCCGAGTCTGAGACGCGGTGCTCTCTTTGTCCAGTGACGCACCGTGCGCCTGAGCGTACATTCATGGTAGAGCCCGTTGACTAGTGTTACGTCTCGGGACGGACGCAGGTCAGCAAGCTGGGAAGCGTGAGTATAAAAGACGCTAATTAGATAGCACTTATCCCTAAGATAAGGAGTAGGACGTAAACTTCACTATGTCCGAGGGTCACATTGGCTAGGCTGCTTCCTCACCGTGTATAACAAACTCACATTAACCACTGAAATGCAATCAGCCGGACAATGACTGTGGGAGAATCGCCTAGGTAATCGTTTACCCAAGCTGAGAAAGACGGATGTATGCGTCAGGCAGAGAATGCTTGTCATTCCAAACCATCAACAGCCATGGTCCGAGGACTGGGCGGATTGCCTGAATTGGGCGATCGTCTGACAATGCTCGTGCGCTAGATCTTTCATCTCACTCAGATTGTTAAATTGGACGCCGAAAGTGGGTTGCTCCGATGTCTGAACTAAACAGGACGGTCAGCATACAAACAGATGGAGCAGGCTACGGGGATGGATTCGGCTGAGTCTTTGTGGTGGATTTTCTATGACTCATCATCAACCCAAATTTTAAATCCGCTTGCACCATGCAATATGTTCCAAAGTTGCCTGATTGTAACAGACAGTCGTGGCCTAACAATTTCACTATCAATTTTATCTAACATAGGCCTGATTTTCCACAGTCTAAGAGTTAACACGACAGCACCCACTGAGCTACTCCACCATGCTCCAACAACGGATTACTGATTATTGCGGTGCGATCACAAAAGGGCTACAGTAACAATCTGCCTGGTCCTTCTGTGTTCGAAGTTTCCACTTCCTTCCGGTGTTGAAGTAATGTCCTTTCTTTGTTTTAGTGCCTTAAGTAGATTACAAATAAAGTTACTTCAACCAACTTTCTTGTGAAAAAATGTATTACGAGTCAACCATTCCATCATCTCCCACCATAAAACGCAGTATCCTCACAAACTGAATACTTTAAAGTGCACTATAAGTGCGACAGAAGGGGGAGTTCAGTGTACGTGCCTTTTTCACCATGTTCCAAAATTGTTGATGAATCCAAGATACTCTCACGGATGACAATATTCATAGGCACATACCAATCCGTCAATGAATCATGAGTAGAGGTCAAGTTTGTCTATGGTAGCCCAAAAAACGCATCTTTCCACTGAGACGTTGCTCACTTAACCCAGTGCTCAAAAGGTTGTGGCATCCCTAAATAACCGACAACACATACTCTGTTCTTGGTTAAGGATATGAGACACCAGAACTGTAGGTGAGATCGTGTAAGTTTGTGGTCAGTGATTGCTATTACCGTCTAACCAAACTGATACCGCTTGGGCATCTGCACGGGAGAAACATTAGACTAATCTGCAAATATACACGTCACGAAACATCTTACAATAAGATCATACAATCTCCACATTGGTAAGTGGGAGGTGCTACGGTCATTTCGTTCAGACAGTTCGGCACGTCAGCTGAGCACATGTCAAACAAGTGATTGTGGTAAGTTTGAAAGCAATCCCTGTGCTGGCCACATATAACCAACACTTCTGTTGCTCAGCTGTACGTCCTGGATACAGTGCACTTTGATAGTGACCTCTGTTCCTAAAAACTGCACTCGGTAAAAAGTGAACTCGCACTCGAATACTGGAAGATGCGCGGTCGTCACGCAGTGTCGTTCTAATTCATTACGGACTCAATTGATGCTGCTCTCCATACCACAACCAATTGGTCGGTTGGCCCGAGAGTCCATATATATCAAAAGTCGTCATGTACTTTACATGCTGTTATGGTCCAGTGATTAGGTAACAGATAGAACCAGAACTGATAACCTGGCAATTCAAAGCCTGAATCGCTCGTTTCGGTTGCAGCGGTAATTGACGAAGTGTTGCGATGAGTGCTCGAGGAATTGGTTAATTTCAAGTTGAACATCGCCAATAGTTGATCTTAGCCTTTGCATTCGAATATACTTTCCAGGCAATCCTCTTGGGAAAAAACTCTAGAATGAGGTTTCGGTTCTGTTGAAGCTCTTCAAATGCGCATATATTTGCCACGGTCAGGACTAGAACTCCGTTCACGTATTTATGGGACAACCGGGTTGACCATTGCGTCAGTGATTGAATCGAGCGCTGGCGAATGATCAGATCTAAACACTCAATCACTTTCGCTTGTGAGCAGTGATCGTTTCTATTGGAGACAGTAATTGTTCTGTCAACTCCAGTCGATAGCCTCGCAAATAAAACGTTCGATACCTGGCTGATCTTGTAGGCCACCTCAGTTGTCCCATTTATTTCTGCTTCCTTTCTATTTGGGTCTATAAATTCTCAGCGAACACCTGAGGAGCTGATTGAGCAGTATATTCGCTTCATGTTCGAGGGTATTAAGCTCCGTTTTGGAGTGCAGAAAACGTAGTTTCATCTGAGATATCCCCGAATCATAGATATTTGTAATTTAAATAAGTAAGTTTGCGAACTGAAAAGTGCCGTGTACAAATTGGACTGAATGAAATATCATGCTGAAACCATGTCACACACTTTTCAGGACAATGAAGGTTTCCAGAGAACAATGCAACACAATTCGGACAACATTCTTGAACGAGCTGTTCACACTGATCTCGATAACGCAACAAGTTACCATCGTCACGGATAACTTTGCCAAATAAAACATTGACGGGAAGTGGGACGAGACAGCTCAATAAAAAGGTCACAAAACTGAGGTATGCCAAGCGACGTTTATCGTTTTGAGAACACGGTCATTGTAACGATTCACGTCTGACCGTTGAGTTACGTGTAGCCCAAAAACGGATCCCCAAAATGAGAGCAAGATTGGATCCAACAATTTCTACGGTACTATTAAAGAAGTGCATCAATAATTACACAAGGCAAACCTCAATCGTTCGCGACGATAGTCTCGTCCAGCAAAATCAATAGCTTCTCAACAGGACCAACAAGGTCAAAGGTGACCGTCACGCCAGCGGACCAGGACAAGAATGGCCACTCCCGCCGCGGACATTTAATGACACATTAGTTCAATAAAATGAAACGGGGTGGGAGAGGTAATGGGAACAAATGTCAGGTTAGTGGGAAAAAATAGGGAATGCAAACGATGGGGACGAATTTTCTCAGTTCATCGATCAACAAATTTACAGTTATGAAGCGTCACGATAGGGGCAACATATGGCGTAACGAACTCAAAAACAGTATGACGTCTCATATTTTATGGGAAAATTGTTAATTTCCGACCAACTATTTAGTAATTTGTAAGTCTGCTTTGTAACTGGGTGCAGCTTTTTGTTATTCCGCGTTTGGTGAAAACATTATCGTGATAGCACAATCCGTTAGGGAAGTATCACACTTTTACTTCGTCCATTTGCGCTCACCGATGCATGTTGGTTCTCTGTCTGGTGTTGCCGCTCGATCTCTGAAACGTGTGTATGAGCAGCCAGGTGTTATCGTCCTTGGGCCGTGGTGGCCAGAAAACGTTATGACGATGGGGCCGAGCAACTGGACCGGAAATGCGTGTACAACCTCCACCCCATTTACAGCTAGGTCTTCAATCCGGTTGCTGTTTCAGCGGTGTGTCGTGCCTGTTCGTTCACCGAACTCGGTTGGGATACCGGCCTGTTGGTCTATGCTCCAGTGAGTGTAGTGGAAATTCAACTATTCGGACGTGTCACACACGTCCGAGCCATGATTGCCCTTTGGTTTGGCTTCCTGATTTTTTCATCCGATCAGTGACCGTTGCTCAACCTGCACATCGTGGATAGGTTGTGGTACGACGGATAATGTGACGGCCGAGCTGTTTGAAGCTGGAGCATGTCATGGTGATTAGTCATGGGTAGGGCCCGGACTCACCAAGTGTTGATGATCTCATCACGTGAAGATGGCATTGCACACCAGCTGACAACTGTTAGCATGTTCGATCCAGATCTACTTGCCCCACCACCGAACAAACGAATAGCACAGCCGTTGGACGACAGGCTAATCGACTGACCGACAAGTTAATTTGCCGTTCTTTGAAGTGACCGTGGGTCTATGTAGTCAATTAACCAACCAAGTCATTTTTACTAAATTGTTTTTAAACTCTATCGACCGGTGAGGATAGTCAGATACTTGTCAGCCACCTGACCAATAAATGGTGTGATTCAACCGTGGATAAACTTCTGAGGCGGTGAGTCTTATTGTGGCGAAAATGTGTCCAATAGAGCACAATCTTTAGTGTCCAACCCGCTAGTTACCATGCTAGGCGCGCGCTCGCGTTTGAGTCAGAACTCCAGGCCACAACACCCTCCGGTTTCCGCTTACACATCGTGTGCACTTCTGCCCGCTTTATGTGTGTGATCGGTGCCTTCTATCGAGGGGTTTTCTGCCTGCCATTCCTCGTCAGTTGATCCGATTTCGTTGGCTATGGCTCGTCCGGTCGCCCGTGTTGTCCGCCATCTACCCATCTATTCCACGACCATGTCAATATATTCCTTTGAGTGTTGGAATATTCGCGCCCCCGATCTGGTCGTCCATCCTATTTTGTCTGCCATGTCTAGCCCGTTGGTCCGATCCAGTCGAGCAATGACTCATCCGTTCGCGCACGTTCTCCCCGATCCGCATGTTGTGGGCCTTGGGACGTACCTCTTTTGCGTTGAGGTATTCCTCCGAGTGTTGGAATACTCGCACCTCCTGCCTGATAATCCACCTCATTTTGAGTCATAAACATGATTATGGTGAATCTTACAGGACTCAGGAATGGGATTACACGATTACTACGATTGACATAATCACAACAAAATAGACAATACCGCTGTTAAAGAAACTACAGTAAACAGTATTCTTCCACCTGACGTCATTTCAACAGCATGAATATATTGTTCAACAACGTTTCCGTGACGTTCAGGTTTGTGGTTGACAACCTGTGAGCTTTCATGTTTATTTGCTGGATAAAAAATGTCAACGTGTCGTAACGCATATCAACCCGGGGTGTGATAGTCAACGTAACTGTCAGAAAATCCATGTGTTAACCAACGGTTTGTACGAACCGGTTAGGTATTCGTTGATCAAACCCGTCTTTCACTAAATTTAGGACATTGTATCAGGCACGAAGAGGCGTGCAAAGGAAAGACAAACTATTGATTCATCTATTACACGCAAGGAATGAACTGAGCCTATCCGGATTGCTAATGTTGGCTTACCTATGACATTCGTGTTCGGCAATTTGTTGTTAGGCGGAATTTGGACCAACCAATCTACTTGTCAACTGCTATGTCAGTGAAACTGCGTAAACAACAATATGTACAGGGGCAACATTATTAATGTGATGCACTGCGTAAAGCAGTGTTATGTAAACGATCGGGACGAGTGGATTACGTTGTTTAGCTGGATTCAGGTATATTCTAATGTTTACAAAACGGAATCACGTAGAGTGAACGTTATTGAAAGCTGTGCGGTTTCAGAAGTAGTTGAATCATTTTTTTGTAAAACGATGTCAACGAATATGTTTATCAGTTCGCAACTGATAAGAATACCAGTCATGCTGAACTATTCTTACAGGTCAACCCTGAAACATGTTTTAACCATAAGATGTGGATTCCGGAGTAAATGTTATCGAGATGTTCCTCACGAAGACAATCATAAGCAACTTATGTGCTCAATTCATTCAAACTTTCAAGTAATTTAAAAGAATAACCAATGTCAATAGAGAATTGACCAGGAACGTTGGCAGGTTGTATACACTCCTGAATCTGCGAAGACAGCACACCCTCTCCCTGCGTTTTTGATAGTGAAGGTCTAACCGGTTCTGTCACCTGTCTGCCGAGTTACTGCAGTTCGCTTTACAATATATATACCAGTAACATAATTGCTTATATACTAAACGTCTTGCGGAGAAACCGTTGTTCTTCCGTTTACAGTTGATTATCAAATAAGCTTTCATTTCAGCGCCAGCGGACTCAGTCCCTAAGTACTAGATGTTTTGTACTTTACTGTCCGAAAAATGCTATTCCCAATTGGTGTATGGCTGATGTAACTGATACTTTATCTCGCACTTAGGCAGTCTAGCACAATAATTTGTCCAAAAGGGTGCACGTTTGTGTGTGTCGCTAATGTTGAGACAAGCTACTTCGATTTTCAAGACAACAGCTCGAGACCGAATACAACGACATAAATCCATTGAGTCATCGTATGCTGAATGCAACGTGTTCAATAAGGACTTAAAACAAGTATCACTGTTTCCAGCGAGTAACTTGAGACACTGTTGCCAAAATTTTCAAGCTTTCGTGGATCGCAGTGGCGTGGTTGATGTCGCGTTATCTTAAGAATACTAATGTCAAATGGGAAGAGTTGTCCTCATCCTTTAGCTAACTCCCTCTGGCGAAACCACCACCAGAATAAATGTGTGGCCTTCCACAAACCGTGAGCAACTGGAGTTATAAGCAAGCGGCTGATGTTAACATGAACATTCCATGCTTAAACACAGCTAACAGCGTTTCAAAATTCCTTCAAATAACTTCAATCTCGGTACCTGACAATAAATGCGGAAACATGCACAGCTGTTAAGCAACCACTCAGGTTTTAAAAGATGTCACCTACTGCCTTCCCTCATAGTACAGTTGATATATCAACCGGTGTGAGCTGTGCGAAAGTTTGCTCACGTTACTTCTCCAATCCATATTTTTCTCAAAAGCTCGGGTCACAACCGAAGATAGATTAAAGCAAAAAGTGGCACACTTACTTGCCATTTGAAGTTAATGTCACATATTTGAATGTTGCTGTAGTGTACATACGAAGGCAGAAAACTGACTTGAATTATGCGGTACATTTGGTCTGGAGGCATTTTGCCTCATTGTCATAGTTCCAAGAAGCAGAGGGTTTCTTCTGCTACCAGACTTTACAGGATTCTCAATTTTTGTACAACGTAAAGCCGTTAAAACCGTTTCGCGTGTGCCTTTAAGACATTTCCGTCTGTCTTCAATACTCTTCAGAATCACCGTCCGGATCACCCTGATTGTTGCTTATTGCGTAGTCCCCGGAACAGAAGTAATCAAGAAATAACCAGTAGTCAGTTGTAGGAGAATACTCACAGTATGTTTAAAACCACGTTGCTGGCTGTGTAGCTCGACATCTCTCACGCAAGTGACTAACACTACTGTTAATGACCAATTATACTGGGCTACATCACAATTACGGGAACGCGTCTATTGAGTCATGCGATCGGTTTGCATTGTATTTACCCTGGCAATATGACTGCATAATTGGCTTATTCCAACTATGCCTATAGGTGTCTCAGTCTAGTGTTTTGTCAGCCATTATGTATCTGCACACTACCTTCCAGAAAATGTTGCATTCTGGGTGCCTTTTTCACACGGTGTAGTTACAAGGAATCCTGGTTCAGGGACTTGGTAGGATAAAGTGCGCAACATGATTCACCGTAATAAGCATAACCCACTGAGCGGATGAGAGTGTCTGGTAGCAGGTTGTCCGAAAAAAGACAGGTTACAACGGGCGGACGAACGGTGTCTGCACATTTCCATAGTATAGTTGCGCATTTCGACACAAGGGTGTCCGGTCTGTTGGGGTCACAGCAAGCAGCTGTACCATCCCAGCCGATCTGTGACGGATGTCCTGGTGGTCGACATACATAAACCAACGTACCTCGTTGAATTTAGCTAGACACGTTGGAAAGCACGCTCTTCTCATACACGGTAGGCATTACGGGTCAACTTTGTATTAAACGGTAGATAAAGAGCAATTAAATCATGTTGTGTTCAGCAGTATGAAGGGTTCGCAAGTAAAAAAAAACTGATGAGAAGTATAGAGATTTCTCCGAGACATTTGAACCATGTCGTGCCTTCTTCACTTTTTCTCACGTCGTTGGCTGTGTGGTTTATAACAGCTTATGACATTTCTCGGTTTTATGACCTCACCAATGGTTAGATTTCAGTTCATTAAGTTCCGTCGTGGTGCTTTTCGCAGTTGGCTAAACAGGGCTGTCTGGTTATTGAACTGTTGAACCCTCGAGAGTAATGTGAATAGTTCACTCATAACAGTTAAGGTACTCTGTTAATCAAGCACTTTTGATCACCCTTCACGCAACTAAGCGGAATGCTTGCCACACAAGACAAAATTTTGCACCATACACGAAATTGTTATCCGTTACAACAAGACACTGTTCTTTCGGAGACAAAATTAAACCACAACAACAGTTTCTTTGTTATGAAGGTCAACGTCATTTTGATATATTACACACAGGTAGTAAAGGGAATATTACTGACGCGTTGAGCGCACTGTGGAGAGTACGTCAGCACACTTACGCTGTGAGACACTTCTCCATGAAGTTGCATCAAGCTCCAGATAAAAGTGTGTATGTTTCCACTACTTAAATTTAACAATCTATGACTGACTGCCGTTATACCAAATTTAAATACGAAATGGCCCTACAGAGTTTAGTTTCGGATATGCAAAGCGAACGATCATGTGGAAGACTACTGTCAAATGACGAGTCTATTTTAACTTGGAAGAAAGCTTATACGAACCTTCGACGACCGGAAAATATTACTAGCCGTTTAGTTACGTTTTCACAGTAAACGAAAACGGATGTTGTTCACGTTACTGCAGAATCAAATAGCGCATCACGGAAACTCCAGACCAAATTACTTAGTTCCTATCGATGTGGACGCCGGCACTCTTCGGACAACGAGTACTGCCATAAGAAGACAGTGTTTCGCGTTTGGAAAAATTAGAAAACTGGCTGGCGTACGCCACTCAAGATCTTACCGACCGCCAAATTCTCGATTGCCAGTCAAACTAGTAAAATCTGTCGACCGTGCTACTGAAGGCAACCCCCATGTTTAACAACGTTTGGAGTGCCGTGTCTCATGGCTATTGACGATCTCCACCTTATATTGGGAACCTGGAAATCGAGGGACAATCCGATCATACGGAAGTTGATACTGGAACGTCTGTAACGATAAAAAGTTTTGTATCTACCACGAATTTGACAACTTTCCGCGTCTCGATCCATTCTGTGCACCCATACTGGGCATCCGATGCGGTGACGGGAATCCTCACTGTCCTAGTTCGGAATGGTGGCAAAAAGCGAAATATATCAGTAAACTTAGTGGCTCAGGATTGCCCTGACCTACTCGGGCGGGATTGGATCAAATTGCAGCAAAAGGTCATTCAATAAAGCACGATCTTTATGATCTAACTCGCACGTTTCCCCGCCACCCATGCACTCGCGTTTATGAACCGGAATTCCAGTCCACAGCCCAGCGGCGGTTTCTACTCACAAATCATATGTACTCTTGCTCAATTTGTGTGTGTGGCTGACGCCTTCTGTTGAGGGTTTATTGCATGCTATTCCCCGTCTGTTGGTCCGCTTTCGTTAGTCGCTGGTTCCTCCGATTGCTCTTGTTGACTGCAACCAATTCGCTTTGGGTTTTTGGCATACCTCACCGTCGAGTATTGGAATAATCGCGCTTTCGAAGTGGTTACTCATCACATAATGTCTACTAGGTACGTCAGTTACCGTAAAACCGTTGCAGGCCGGCCAAAACTAGAGGTTGTTCTGTCGGAATACTCGAGTGTGTTCAACGGTAAACTTGGCAAGCTAAATGGATTCCAGGTCAACATTAAACTAATCGCCAAGTTCCAATCTCATTTCTCTAAAGCGCAGGCCTCGGCTTATTGCTTAAGGTCAAAGGTCGAAGGGGATTTTACTCTGCCACAAGAGGAAGGTACAATCATCTTTGTACAACACTGTGAATGAGGAACCTCAATTTTCCCTGTTATCAAACCAGATGGATCTGTGCGAATCTGTGGCGATTATAAGTTAACCGTGAACCGTATTTCTATAGAGGACAAATACCCCTTGCGCCGTAAGTGGACTCGCATGCTATATTCACCTATGGGGGACAATTTACGAAAGTTGACTTTAGTCTTGTTTACTCCTAAGTAGAACTTGATGAATCACCTCGTGCTTATGCTACAACTACTACGTAAATGGACGTTTTTCAGTACACACTGTTACACTTCGGTATCAATTCGAGATCCAGGAAATTTTCGAAAAATTATAGACAATTTGATAAGAGATGTTCCTTTCAACTGTAGCATGTGTGTTTAGCTTTTATGAATGACACTAGTTACTGACCCCTGGAATGTTTTTATGTTCATCAGTGAGTGTGGGTTTTGTCAAGTTGTCACACCATTTTCTTATATTGATTTGTTCAATAAATCTATCTTTGATCCTCATAATCAAGCAGCCCTTCAGATCTACGGGCTTAACATGGGCCTAGTGCCAACTGATCAAAAATAATGCTGCCGGTTCAATGGTTCGTTGAGCATAAAGGTTAAACCCTCCAATGCCAACATAACCATCATCGTCTTATGTCGTCAAGTGGTGTCATCAACACATTCTCTCTTGACGAACCAGACAATGCCTCAGTAATACACAATAAACATTTTGAAACTCCATCGTTGTATTTCCGCATCCACCCATTCTCCCCCACTGGGCTAGCGTCATGAGCCCAGCTTTCACTCCAAAATACTTACACAGGCTCCACCTACAACTCTACATCAGATGGCTGGCACGTGTGTTAGAGTTTTCATGAGTCTATTTGCCTGGGCCTTGTCCACTGATAGTGGTGTTAGGTTTAAACTTCACCTACTCTCTGACATGAGCAAAACTTAGCTTAGTGCTTTCTTTCCAATGAGATTGGCTAAAAAATACGCGCAAACGTGAAAGCTGTTGCAAATAGCCCAACATCTGCACAGAGGGATCATGGAGACTATACTTTTGTTACTTTATGGACAGTAAGCGTTAAGACGAATTTGGAAGATAGATTATTTCATTCTTCCGTTTCCAAAGGTTCAGTTGCAATCGACACCATCTATGTTCCCAATGTGAAGGCAGCAAATTTCGGGCATAATTCTTATTAGAATCACGTGTCACCTAAAGTCTGATTCCGTACTGGTCGGGTTAGTTAGATAAATAATGTTGGAAAACACGGCAGTCCATCACAGTGAGGTCAGTTTATTTTTATCGGTTTGCGTGCGTACAGTGACCTGGACTCGAATCACTTTTCACCCCGATGTGACGAACGTTGCAATTTTTTTCGACATGTCAGTTGGATTTTGTTTTGGCTCTTGCTAACTCAAGTGTTGAGGAGTGACTATGCATTTTCAAACGAAATTCTCAAGCGTATACTTCATAATGTGCAAGTTGAATATAAAAACGAGTCAAACGCAATTCGAATGTAGTACAAGAGTTAAGGTCCTACGACATTTTCTCCATCTCAACCATGCGAGGTAATTGTGCTACTTCTTTCCGTTACTTCTTACTACTGTGGTATCTAAAAATGATCTTCGCTGTCATTACGTTCAGTAGTGGGTAGGAATAGACGAATACATTAACGCTGTCATCCTTCAAAAAACTTGTCTGACAGAAAATTTCCAATAATTGTTTCAACACACTATATTCAATCAAACCGGTTTACAGAAACCACTTTCATGGACGTCAACAACCTCTCGTTAACTTTGTTGAGCTCAACACCATTGGAAACAACATTGATAGGTCTGAACTGTTGAGTCGTCCTAGAGCCATGCACAGTGTGCCAGTCAATGCTGAATTTCAGTGTTTATGTTATCAGCTCAGTGGGTTACAGACGACTGTTGATGAAACTCTTCCTGATTAAGCGTTAAATCTGTCGGCATATGCAACTCAGCTGAACTTGCAAATTAACCCTACTGAAGAATGTAATGATTTATTGAACCCCTCGACGCCAACTTGTAAGAAGTTACGCGTATATGTGCTAATTAGTAACATGACCACTGACTAACTGTTGAACCTTCTTTGTTTGAAGAAAACCTCTGACCAAACTAACCTATTCGAACGCATCTCAGATTGCAACAACCGAATTGATGGGATCCACGTTGTCGATAACAATAATTGATATCGCAGCGAAACAGTGTTGCAGCAAAAGATCATACAACAATGTGAGCGTCATCGGTAGTCCTTAGGACGGCGTTCATATGTTCAATAAACGAAAGTTGTTCCACGCTGTTCATACCTTCGTCTTCTAGAAACTTTTAGACGCCATAGTTCACGTGGTAATAGAGCTGATTGAGTGAGCTTTGTTTATCGCTCAGAATTGTCGTCTTGTTTCGGAAAATTGCAAGCGGTTGTCAGGAGCAAATGACGACTATGATAAAGGTTAGGGCTTTTGTCAAAAGTGAGATTATCAGCTCTTCTTGTACCCTGCAGCGCTAATGACGGGTGGTAATTTAAACACAAGTACAATGTGAAACACTGAATCTCCTTTAACCACTTCATCGGAACAAAAAGAAAACATGTTGCGATATGTTAACATTTCATTTACTCTCATCAGTCGGAAACGTAAAACATGCCAGTTATATACATCATATGTATCCTTTCTGCTCTGATAAACTGGACAGGGACAATGATCACGAACAACTTCTTCACAGTCCAAAAACAGAGAGAAGGCGAAAATGAACAACTAATCAAGGTGTATTAGCAGATACGGAGACGGCAAGTCGCAGACATGGGAATGTCGTATCACCAGAGGGTTAAAGATCATTCAAATTAATGTGCCTGTAAAGGGTGTTACTTTTCTATCACAGCCCATGTCGTGTGGAGCACGGATCACCTGAAACAAAATGAAGGAATGACAATCAGCGGAAAGTTGAAAATACACGCGCAATCGTCTCTGTATTGTTAGGACTGTTTGCTTTAAATTTTCCGAGATTTTGTTTATGTGACATCACCACATTTCAGAGGAGCCTGAGGGTTCCAATGAATTGTAGACGAGCATAAATCCGTCAGTCGAATAAATTACAATTCCGAGTTCTATGTACGTAAATCCGGTTTGCATTTTACCTGGCCCGATTTTGAATATAATGTATCATTTCACCGAATACCAAGATTTTGTCGATATACGGTGTTTAAGTGGACGCAATCATGGTTTATTGGGCTTTTCCAAACCTGAACTTTGGCATGTCGATCAAATCGCAAGGTCGCATCGAAAAACATGGATTGTTGGTTGCTGGTTCGCTGGGTGGTATGACAACAAAACTGGGTATTTTTTTACATTTTTTCCAGCTTCAAGGTTATGCTAGGCTAATCGATTGGAACTATGGCGAAACACGAACAAACACACGCGGAGATCGACGTCAACAGCGGTTTGGCGATGTATGTCAAGCCTACCAGGTATGTACCAGTACCACGTGCCAAGCACGCACGTCCGAACACACGCACTCCAGCGAAAACATTTGTGGAAGATTAGACCCGGTGCAATTTGGCAAGTCGACATATTCACGTTAATTACGTGGGGTAAGACTTCCTATCGATCGTCTGCATTGCACTGAACACGCATTGGCCAGACGCTCAGCGTGCCTGCTGCCAGTGCGCCGGTTGACGGTGGTGTACTATTGTTGGTCAAACCGTACAGATTCCTAATTTTTTGCGAAAGTTATTTGATTGCGTTCAGTCTCAACCCCACTTGAAGCCCGCTCTGTACAGTGTTTGAAAAATAGGTTAATATTTACTAGCCTTTTGATGAACGACTTCCACTTTTTTTTACTGGCAATAAATGGATAGCAAAAGATCACGTCAGGATGTCACTTTTCATATCCGCCAATTCTTTCACCTCTACTATTGTCAGTCGGGAGTTACATGGTTTGGTGGCCACATAGATGAAGTTGGGCCTAAAGAACACGGTTAAACGAGTTCATAAGTCAAACTGCGCTGTTAGTAGTTAATCGAAAGATCAGTTCTATTGATGAATAACAACAACACAGGACGACCACAAACTCTGTAGGAAGAAGAAAAGCTGAAAAACTACTGCGTCTCTTATAGTAGAACGATCGTTCCTTGTTGAATAAAAATACACTAACACTGGGTGGTTTGACAAGAATAAATAGCAAACCATTGTATTATTGCCTTTTTTTATCTTAATGACAGATCGGAGAGTTATTGTCACCAGTCACAGCGTTTTTTAAAGTGAAGGAGATCTCGCGTCCCGTTTACATGCCATTGAGAAAATAGGATGCTTGCTGACGCAAAGAAAGTAAATGTTAATGTTTCTGGTGCATAGCTACAACACCACCACTATTTCTCTCTGTTACGCACTCCAATCGACGTTGGCTTTACATGTCGTGTCAGCTACAGTGAGCAAACGTCCACTTGCTCAGTCAGTAGTTCGAAGAGTTTTCCGTTATCAACTAAAACGCCAAGTGCCCACAAAAATCATTTTCCAACACTTCTTCAGAAAAATCCGGGGCAAACCTCCAATAACCGTCAGAAAAAGCTTCCAGCACTAATATAAAATGTACCATGCACAAGTTGCGGTCTATGTCCGAGGAAAGTAAAACTGCACCGTAACAATGTGATAACCACCACCTTGCTGGAGTTCTTGAAAACATTTTCGTGCCTCGAGATATGCGCGTGAAACGACTGGACGGTTTGTCATTTAAGTTCACTACTCGACATGACGTAAGCATACAGCCGCTCATTGAAAGCAATTCCACGTGAGCACGATTACGCGCGCGTGCCTTGAACAACCTGGTGCATGTGTGTGCATTCGTGGGTGAATGTGGATGCCGTGTTGGACTGCTTTCCCTCGCTTTACGGCCTAAATGTCGAGGTTAGGTTCAAACGAGCACGACCGCACACTGAGTGTAAGGAATTGCGTAGCGGATACAACCTTCATAGGAAAATAGTTGCCTGGAGGACAGAAGATACATTACAGTAGTGACAGTTTGCTCACCCTGTTCAAATCAAGGATGGTGTGCAGTGCAGTGTTGTCCGTACGACATACTTTCGATGAACCATCGATCCTCGTTAATGGATGACCAAACTGGCCCCCTAAAGTGAATATGAGGCGCTTAGCTGCATTAACCAGTGGTATCTATAACTTTGTTAACGGTGCTGATAGGGTGTTTAAGACATATCACAAAAGAGTCAGATGTTACCATACGTTGGAAGTCCCAATTCAGTTTCAAAGTATCGTCTCATTTCATCTTATACATTTAGCTTCGTCGTCAAATCGAAGTGATTTTTTTTCAGACAACCTAATCCGTTTCGAAACATCATGTTCCGAGCCATCCTTATTCCAACGGTATCAGTGAACAAACAGTTGACTGAGTAGTTTCAGCTACATGGATCACAGTGAGCCCGTGAGTCAGCTAATGAGTGCACAATGAAGTTACCACCGCTCCAGGCCTGCATGACAGGCGCACTGAAAGCGCTCATAGCTCATCCACCATCATGTTGTTTTCATCTGCATCCCAGTCTATTAGCTTATTTCGGAAGACAGATATTTTAAACCTACTTGTTTCAGAACAGTCTGAATGTACCAATCCGAAGTGCATCTGTTTTAGTGCAAAGTGAACTTTTTTGTTCAGTATAAACTGGAATGAAATTTTGTTGTTCATTATAATTTCAACATCGTAGTTGGGTCGCACATGAATGATTTCCTGTTTGTGATAAGTTTGCAAATCATTTTTCGACCGTCACAGCATCCTCTACAATCATCTGGTACATTGTTATTTGGTGAAGTCTCCGCTGAACCAGCTTACTATCACTCGAATATAAACGATGTTTCCGTCTGTCCTGGGAAAAAATACAAGAGGTTTGTGGAAAATTAGTAAATTTTCACGTGAACAACATCATTCCCATAGATTCATAACATTCGCCGGGTGACTAACTGAATTGCGGGTTCGGTTACGATTTTCTTACCGGGATGCTGACAGTCGTCGAAGGATAGAAATATTTCTTATTCCCATACAGCGCCTGTCGTATTTTTTAATACTGTTAGTCAATTTCTGACCACTATGACGTTTCCTTTACTTCAGGTGTATATGCCGGTGCATGGTCGAAAGGAATGCGCCAAGGTCTAGGTGTCCGACGTTCCGCTCCGTATGCCCTGGCATCAGAATTCAGTCGAACCGTTCGCGCGGCTCAATCACAGAACAGCATTCCATCAGGGACCGATTCGGAGCGTGGTTGGCGCGGGACGGGCAGCATTGGAGGTGGCAGTGGCGGTGATGTCCGGAGTAGCGCCGAACGAGGTCGTTCAGACGAACGACGTAGTGGATTTGTGTTGCGCTCCGTCTCCTGTCCAGCCTCTTCAACTCAGTCAAGAGGAACATCAAGTGGGTATCATAGCAGCAGTTTAGGTACCGAGAAAAAATCCATTTTCAAACGAGGTCTGTTTCGGAAGTTACGCAAACAAAAATCTACGGGCGATCTCTCAGTAGTAGGGGCCCAAACGCTGGGAGGATACTCATCCGGTTGTGGCGGCGGTAGTTTGTTTCACGGACGTAGTCGTCGCGCAGGTGGTTCGTTGAGGTCAACATTGAGTGGGTCCAGTCAGCTAACTACCAACTCATTTGGTCGTGGTGACTTAAAGGCTCTGGGGAACGGGGGACAAGGTGTTCAGGAAATAATAGACGAACCGCTTGGTCCAAATGTTACTGAGACCTATAGCGGAGAATGGAACGAAGATCGCCGATCAGGTTATGGAGTCGCCGAACGTTCCGATGGACTAAAGTACGTCGGTGAGTGGTTCAATAATAAAAAGGACGGCTACGGAGTGACCTATCATTCGGATGGGACCAAAGAAGAGGGCAAATACAAAGAGAATATCCTCGTTCAACCACTTAACAGACGGAGCAAACTGTTCCTCATTCGGCACACAAAGCTTCGGGATGCCGTCGAAGAGGCGGTGAAAAATGCCCAGGATATGGCGAAGAAAGCCCAGGGAAATGCCACAGAATCCGCTTATCAAAGGTGAGTGTATTAGCAAGTGTATGTTCTACATTAATTTCTGCGCTCAGGTTACAGAATGAATCAGAAGAATTGCATGGAAAAGTATAAGCTTTTACGTGTATTGATTGTTATTCACAGAGAAAAGACATACCTAGATAGTTTAGGATTTTCTGTCCATTGAAACCAAATAACTAACGATGGGCTGACTTGAACCGAACAGAAATTTACCACTGTATATATTATATTCCCATATGTGAAAATGTAACTAACTTGAGTTTCAAAATGCATCTTTTAAAATAAAGTCGGTCTTTCTTGCTTGCCTATTTCCGGGACCTAGAACTCAACGTGCAAACGTAGAACAAGCAGATCCATCTGTACAATAATGCCAGTTGTGCACATTACTCACCTGATCTGTTAGGTTTCCTACTGGGATGGTGCATGCATTCAAGCATTCTGTATATAAAACAGATGATTACCGATGGCATGGATAACCAAAATATTGTGTTGAATTGGACGGGAACATGTTCTTTAGTCAACCTCGGCCCGCTTAATTCCACAGTTTTAGTTAGTGGACTCGCGGGGCACGGATAAGAAATCACTGTTGACCTCACAATACGCGGTGCACAACCCAAAGGGCTATAAGCACAAGTGGTAGACACCCCCGTACGTCTAGTTCTTAGATAAGTTTACGTATTGTTGTCAAGGCCTAGTAAATAAGGTTTCATGAAAGATGTTTCTACATTAATAACTGATAAAATAACTGATCAAACGTAAACTATCCCCTGATGAGGTATTTTGGATATGCATTTACATGGTAATTAGTAATGTTTTCTGTATTGACTTAGGTATGCAATTTAAAAACCTGTGAAGCACCATAAGTCAGTCCTCTGCGCACATCGGGTTGCTGGGACAAAACTGAACTTTCTTAATCACATGCCTACAGACCGCCATGCAATTTGGGTTTGATTCGAACATTGTTGTTTAAATTCGTTGCTTCAGCATTTCTCCAATCAGCAATGCGGCTGTGCACCACTTCAAACTCCGTTGTCATTGTCAGTTTTCTGTTAATTATAGGAACGTAATCTTCTGATTATTCTTATAATTTCAAGAAAACAAAATGACGATCATATGTTTCTGAGATCTCCTGACTAGGCCAATGTATATCTGTAGGTTTAGATACCACTTACGGATTATCTACAAGCTCTGGTAATGTAAGCTGTAATTTTTAAATGGACAGTCCACAAACAACTTAGGTCACATGTGATCACTTATGAGGACCAAAGATAAATTGATGACTGGTCGTGTGGAGCTGCGGACACGAACGCACTTCTTTTGTGCACACATCAAATAGCAGTTGTTTTGACTGTTACTTGGTCATTTTAATGCACTGACCACGGCTGGCTGAACGGAACTTTGTAGGCGACCTTGAACAACTCGGTCAGGCTAACCGCGTGGTTCGTTTTTGTGTGGCGGGTGTTAATCACGCTTGTTAGCAATTTCCTTACCTCAGTTCCTAACCCGAACAGATTATACGCTTTTATTCTTTTGAACAATTGTCTCACCATACCCCCAATGTATTCCGTTGTACAGCAGCGGGTCAACGAGTGGGCGAGTATGTTTAGAGCGTGGATAAGAACATGTCCTTCCGAAGGGGATGCATAAGTGGACAGATGGTGGACCATGGACGAAGGGTAGGTGCTGGAGTACATTGTATGAGCGGCGATTGAACAGCTTTGCTATTGAAATCGACTTTATACGGCAGATTGACGAAATATCCTTGCTCTTCACTTTCGTCATTCCGCTTGCATTATGGGGCTACTCAAAGAATATGCACGTAATATTCTAAAGTATGTGTTGACTCTATTGGATCGTCACCTTGGTTGTGCGCTCAGTCGCTTGGCCCAAACCGAGAAATCAGAAGAGACATGGCTGCACTGTTTATTGGACGAGCGAGACGAGACGAGACAAACTAAAGCCACAGAAGCTCTAGATTTACAGGACAAAGCTATTACCGTGGATAGCCGACAGACAAAGCGATTCAAACGAGACAGTCATATATGGCAGCCAGGGGGTCAGAACAAATCACGTTACAGGGGGTGTTAGAAGGCGACGCGAGAA
>LUCH01000033.1:0-42126 GCA_013368495.1 Paragonimus heterotremus | reverse complement strand
TTAACGAACGAGCAAATTAATGCCGTCTTGCTCGTAATAACTAAGGGGTTATCAGGTGTGAATTAATAAGTGAATTAGAGACATTCCCTCCGACGGGAAACTTCGTAATGAGCTCCTATAAAGCGGACTAGATGTTACTGACTAAAGCATAACGATATATGTTGGTAGAATGTCTTAGCATATCTGTAGTGGATGATTACTGACAGTCTATTGTGGATGTCACTACTAAGGTCAAGGACAGATGTGGTCCCGTTAGGCAGCCTAGACAACACAGACGGAAAAAACCCCTTCGGTGCTGCTCTTTATATTTACTGACCCAAAGTAGTCAGCTTGGAACACGTACCACTTGGAGGGAACTGGAAAACACAAGTTGAGTACTGTATAGTGATCAACCGGACGACAACAACGGCTGTGTAGACCGAGAGTCGTCACTATCAGCTAGAGCTGACCTATATATTTGGAATCAATTCAAAATTGCTATACAGAATTTGAGTCTCGTAGGTGGGACGACAGTCTTAACTTGAGAAGCCTCCGAAGTTCTTGGCAGCCGGTATCTCATTGTATTTACTAGCAGCTCCTCGGAATTAGCACATGCCTCCAGAATCCTAACCATAAATGTCATGAGAACAGTTAACTTCACACCACCTGCTTCGTCCCGAAAGTTAATGCCGCTCTGTGAAAATAAGCCTCCAGGTTTAGATCTGACCTACTCTTTAATACCAAAGGGTTGACAAGCCCTTTGAACTACCTTTTAAGTGATCTCTCTGGACGACTAGCTTCCCAAAGCTTGGAAGGTGTACGCTGCTCATAATGTTTAAAGAAGATGCTTGCAACGAACCCGTTAATTACACCCTGACTGATTGAATCAAAGGTTGAGTAGAATTGGATTGACTACCATTTACACGAGTATTTCATTTAATTTGAACTTTTGCCTGAAAGTCGACACAGATCTCGAAAGGAATTCTAGTGTGTTATCAGGTTACTTGTTGATCAGAATGAACGAACAAAAACGGCTGATAAGTGCAAACCAGCTGATGCAGTTTTTCAAGCTACTTTACGTACTTCGTTCAAGTAGAGCATTTAATGTTGCTAGTGAAGCATCGTAATTATGGTGCAGAAGGTCCTTCACTCCTGTAGTTTGTCGGCTACCTCCAAGATCACCGCTATGGTGTAAGAGTGAATGAGGTTGTTTCCAACTGGTACTGTGCATCTAGCGATGCGCTATCAGGTTCCGTGCTAGAACATCCGTTCACTCTTCTGCTTGTGCTCGAAACCCCACAGTTTACCAGCTCCCCGTTGCTACTATATCTTAATAAACCTAAAGTTTGATGTATAGTCGACAACGTGACTGACGGTGAGAAGCTACAAGGTGATTTAGGCACATTACCCTGCTAGAGCGCTAGACGTTCAACACAGTTAGATGTAAATTGATGCACATCGCCTTTTCAGGCTGCATAAACTACTTTCTGGGAGAAAAATGACTGGGTATAAATATATGTGGGAACAAATCTGGGAAGACCACCCCAAGTGACTTCGGCGTGTCTCTCAACATTGCGCCGCTGACCAGGAAATTCTATTGGGTACTTAGGTTGCTTATCAGGCTGTTTGGTCGGTTTCACCCAAACCGTTCCACTGTTATGTTCTTTTAGCTAGTGTGCCTTCATCTTGAGTTGAATATTCAAGTTTGCAGTCTTTATAAGGTAGAAACTGTTTTCATTGAAAAGGTATTACGTAGAACTACAAAACGGTTTACAATTGTGTTTTCTAACCGACCCAGATTAATCGCGTGAAGCGGGACAGTCCTCAGTGTGCTCCCTATATATCACTGTTGTACAACCTGCAACTTTGTTTGTAAGCAGAACTGTCTTTAAAGACGAAATAAGAATAATCTGGTAGCCAAGTTCCACGAAGTGGCACCCACCAGAATGTTCGATCTACTGAAACAAGGGGCTAACTGGCCGAAGATAAAAGATGATTTGATAGTTTGCCTGCTTACCCACCATTCGTGTTAGTTACGGAAAAGTGAAAATATGGGAGCCGTCCACCCTTTACGGTCAATACCTATTTCTGGTATCAAAGAACGCTAATCGGTGGACTTTTGTGGGCTCGTTTTCATCGAACTCTAGCAATAACCAGTATGTTGCGTTCTCGGAAAAATGCTCTACTCGCTGGTGTTGTAAACCCTCCTAAACGGTACGTTGGTTCATCCTTGCTATCGTAATGCGCTTGGCAGAATTCGGATTCTCGTCCCGGTAATAATTAACGCGGAAATCTCGGTTCCGAAAAGTACTGCGACTGTCCCCGTATTCGCTTTCAAGACGAGCCAAGAGACGCGCTCCGCCCCAAAACGTGTGCGACAAAAGCGACAAGGACAAAGTACTTATAGGGTGCGCAGTGGCCATAAGAACATTCCCGAACCATAAAAAGAGGACACTTACCGGTAAAAATAGTTAGGGCCACTAGTGAGCATGGCGGAATGCAAAATCAGACAGGTAAAAACTAGCCAAGGTCACCACTCGGCGGCTCTGGGCAGGTCCACTAACTAGGACAAAGTCAGTTGTTTTTTTTCTCACTGCGGAGGCGCCTTCGGGCGGTAACAGGGTGGGTGCCCCAACAGCTGGATTGACACGACTGGCGTTAGAAACCAGAAGGCGTCTATAGTACGATATATGTTGCTAAAGCACATCGTGACGAACTATGCAGTATCAAATGACACGTTGACAGGTCAGGCACATTGTTCTGAAGGCAAGGGATTTCGAATGCGCATACACCGGCTGGGAATTAAGCACATATTGATGACATCATATCACCCGCTTCGGCTGGATTCAGACGAGCGAGAGTGATTACTTGGCACATTCCATATGAGGCCGTCGGATAAGTGGAGGACTGAGTCAATAGATGGAGAGTTTGAACCCTCGCCGTGGATTCCTAGTTCATATGGTAGAGCGCTTACCTAGGTGGGACATCCCATTGCTGTCGCTGGTTCGGATCCAACGAAAGCCCAGGTTTGTGCACCTGGGTCTCCTTTAAATGAACAAACATGCAAAAGTGCTTACTGGTAGGACAGAGTAGCTGAAAGTTATGGTAGGTTCTTATGTAGTATTAGAAAAGATGACACCTATCAATTCGCATATTCGTGTCGATCGTGACAGCACAGATGAAATACGAATGCTCACTTCACAAAGAGATCAAATTTAAGCATCGATAGCAAATCACTGAAAAGTAATTGCCATCTGCTTTCTTTATACTGACAATTTGATTTCTTGGTTGATTTTTGAAGGGCACAGGGAGAGAGAATTACGGGAAACCCGAATTTCTGATTCACAGGCTAACCAATCCGGATTTGGTGGTTTAACGAATTTGTCGGCAATTTTAACGAACAACGACAACCACTCAGCAGAGGTATATACCGACAATAATAAATTCAGGCATACTACTAGCAAGAAACAGGACAAGTTCTTACGATATCTCGTGGATTAACTGACTAAGTGGTGCAGAAAACTGTTACAACCTTTCGGAAGAACAGCATATCTTGTGTTTAATGATGACATTTTCTGTACCAGGTGTTCGAACAGTAAGTGGCACGAAGCTAAGTTCTACTTTGTCGGACTCATCACTTTTTGTGCCTGGATGATGCAGTATCACAACTGATTCGGTATAAACCGTAAACAGTTTCTTTAGGCACACAAAATCTCTTGATAAACGATCCATTTCACATCGAGTGGTAGAGGACCATCTAACTGAACTAAAGAAATGTGTCCAGTTGGGTTAAACGAATTCATATGGATTAGGAGAAAACTGACCGAGGTTGTCATAAAATTCAATGTAGGCTATTTTTGTAGCTAATCCCATACTGACTGCTTACTTTTAGGCTGACCGTAACTGGTAATTAATCGCAGCTTTCGCACTTTTGTGGACTATTTAGCCAGTATCTTCTCAACAGAATCACTTGCCTCCAACTTTCCTTCCTTTATAGGCTGAGTAATCAAGGAAACTTGAGTCTAATTCTTTTTTGCCGAGGTTTCTAACGGGAAATTCCATCTGAATGATGAAGTTATGAACACATATAAGTAGTGTTTGTTAAATCAACCGAAGGGTTGGATTATGTGTTCTAGTAGCCTGGTCCTTATATATATATATATATAAGGCTAGGCTAGGCTAGGCTACTAGGACGCGTAGTCCGCCTCTTCTGTTGATTTAACGTAAGTTGACCAGGTTTACGAATCCATATAACAGTCCAGCGGAAACGTGATAAATTCTCAAGTTAATTCGGACACTAAGATGGGTAGGGCGTTATTGTTACTAAGACAAACAAATATGGTACACTGCCGCAGAAAACGGCATATAAGTAATAAAGTCGGATGCAGTTCACTTGTTTGTTGTCGATTTAGAGTTTACGGATATCTAATAAATTTTAGCCTACCATATTTGCGGATGAAAACGGATAACGTAAAGCGATCAGTCGCGTGAAATTCGGAGATAAAAGTATACTACTTATGATCATGTGCGTAGAAATGTGAAATCGGACTGCAATGTCGACTTAAAACCACTCATCAGTAATCTGATTGTCTACAGGAATTTAATGGCCTGCACATCAGAACGCGACTTGACTTGGCAGTGTTCACACATTCTGTTACTACAAGTAAAGGCAGTTTTTGCGAGTGTTGTGCAGTCAGTAACGTTTTGATACAAGTGTTAATGTCTGAGTCAGTCGGTTCACCACTTACAGCCACGGCTATGGTTCGATTGCTGGCCACGGAATATACTACCCACATTGTGAATAGCCAACAACCCGCGAATTTGTTGTTGTTGATCAGGTTTAATTTACACGTGAAATTTGAATGTTCCCCAAGACTGATTATATATCCTGAGTTGCTTGCCAACGAAGTACTGTTGTCAGTGTAGACCGGTTTGCCATAAAACAGTCGCACTTTCGTTTTTATCTGAATTGCAACCAAATGTATCAACATTTATTAGAGCTCATTTAAAAACTATGGTGAGGACAAAATGACGGCTTTAGCATACTACGCAAAAGATAAGTGATAAATCTTGTACACGTTCGCCATTCCGTCGATATTGATTTGAATGTAGAAAGTGAGTTGAATACGGATAGCTCACGAACATTCCGACAATATATGGAAGAAGCAATCGTTTATCTAGAAACTAACGCTAATTGAGTGTAGAGCTTGTCACATACACATGAGGTTAAGTTTCATTCCATCATGAGTAAACTATCGTCGTCATCTAGGCTCACTCGTATGCATTCTGGTTGCAACGTGAGACACGCCCCATGGGGCTCCAGAAAATTCCAAACCGCACGTGCTGATCGAACAAACAGAACAGTGATTTACTTCATTCCACGCTGACTTAAGACAAGTTTGCTTTGATCATTCTTCACAACTCCGTTCAAGTGAGTTGTAGTTCTGCCGGACATCCAATCTGCTATAAAAGTGCGAAAAGAGGTTTCATTGACCTTAGTGTCCTCGGGGACACCAATTCAGGGACCATTTGTTCACGGAAATGCATTGCTTTTAGGTGTCTCTGCCATATCAGTTGTTTTATATTCGTCATTTCGTTCTAGAATCGGACATCCTCTACATAATAACGGTTACTCAATATTCTTAGCCTGCTACCGTCCACTAGAAATAGATCAATCCTTGCAAACGTTGGGTTGATCTGATTTTATTCGCTACCACGAGATCTGCAGTTACAGCTCTTCCTTACTGAGATTAGAGTTAGACCTGATGGTCATTATTTTCCGACTGCCTCTGGGGGAACAATAATAGCGGAGATGTTCGGTTGAGTTATACAATCACCACGTTCCAAACCGTTCAGAGTAATACTTTTGTTTCAAAAACAAACAACGAAGTTTATAATCGTTGCCAAAGGATTCGAAATCCATACTTGATTTACGGTTAGCTTAGAAGTGGTTGGCACTGAGGTGACAAACGTGAGGCAAAAAGTATGATGTGTCAATGGCTAGAAAGGGTGATCCAATTTGTGTCTATTCCTATTCCGTATGAAATATCATGTGTTTCAGTTTAATCGATCTATTGTGCGATTGACAAGTTACGTTGCGAATCTCCAAAAAATGTCAGAGTCGTTCAAACTCATAGACTCGATAGCGTTCCAGGCTCGTTTCCACATAACTACGGATGATGCTTTTGCTACTTCAGCGCAGTCATCTACAAATTTGTGCTGATTCATGATTACCTGTTTTATTTTTCACCAAAGTAATCTTCTAACGATAAACCATATGCGCTCATTGAACAATCACGGCCTCAGTGGCCGATACATCTAAATAAACTTTACAATTCGTCTATAGCAGTGCACTGAAACGAACTTTCAATCGCCTATTTAGACTGATTAGAACTGTCAGCATTGTCAGTCCATCTACTAGCTCACTAATATTTACAAGTCACCAACTTCGCGCGATGAAACATTGTGTTGAGACTTAAAATAACACCTCGTTAGCCATCTGTTGTAACTCGGTATGCGGCCTACGAGCGCCTAAAACAGAAAACGGAATAACGGTTAGTGGAACGGTAGATAACGGAACGACGTTCAACGGTTCTGAACGACGGACTACGAAATATGCAAGATTAATACGAATCCTATCGGCCAACCCAACCACTTGTGGCTAACGAACAAACACAGAGAAAACTCAAGCCTCCAGACAAAGCCACTTTATGTCACTCAATACGAAGACAAGACGGTCACAAACTAGACCACATTTGAAGGGTTTGTGACCAATCAGAAAACAGGGACAGAAGTGGACCAGACAAAGATCCAGACAGTACCTTGATGTCCCAATTAAAGGATGTGCGTGTGTGCGGGGCTCCAGAATTTGGTACAAAGGTTGAGAACGCACGTGATGGGGGATATAGCACATAACCGTGCCGACTATGAAGGTCACTACAATCAGTAATGAGTTAGGCCACTGCGATGGCAAATAAAACGGTATTTTCGGGGAATTGGGTTCCTCTCCGACACCATCTATAGCCATCTGTATAATGTAGCACTCCATCATTTATGTAACACCTTTTGAATGCTTGGGAATCTGACTGCTCAATCAGTTTCGCGTTTTTCACCATCTCTTTCACCGTCACTGCTCTTGGTGCAGAAAAACTTTGTGTCTTATCCAAAAAATTAGTGGTTCAGGAATTATCGCTTCAGACGTATCGATTTCGAACAGATCGTTTGCCGATTCACTGTAGAGCGGCGCTCGAATTCATTGTACTTGCGTTGCGAAGTCAAGCCTGAATAGGTCGACCCAATCAACCTTGCGTCACCGACGTCCGTCAGCTCTGTTGTCCAGATATCATTAACAACTGACTTGCTGCATAAGGATTAAACCTGACAATGGGATATGCACCACCCTGTCGCATAACACGTCAGGAAGTTGGCTCCTGAAGCTTACACCGGTGGAATGTCGCGATCAGCAGCTTACGTTCGGTGCTGAGCGGATTAAAGAACAACTTTGAACTGGGGCATTTTAATTCTTCGAAGCAGACGACAGGGGATCTCATCACGGTGACCTGAACCCGAAGCCGTGTTTTCTTCTCTTCTTCACCACACTGACTGGCTACTGGACCTCGGGCGTGCATTTGCGCATTTAAGTCTGCTACCTTGATAAGCGGCATGTAGCACATCCTCGGCGCCACCCCACATAGGTGACTGCTTTGGCCGGCTAATACAACTGTGTGTGTAGATAAATTTGGTCTGATTTGTACGTTAAGTTTTACTGCGGATTTTGTGCTACTTATGAAATCCGTTTCATATTTGTATCTCGCTGACTGACACCTTCACCACTCTCTGATGGTGACTTTAACAGAACTGCAATTACTCCATATATTTCACAGACTTGGTGTAACACACTGTCTGATTAGCGTGAATGAAGCAAAACAGTCGAGCGCGCGATGTGATGTACTTTATCTGGGCGCAATTCTATAATTATGGAATGAATAATCCATAAAATTAAGCCGCAATATAAGATGAGTGGACTCGGTAAATTCACCGGTTGCGAATCGGAGTCGATAGCCAAATTTGTGATGTGCGATGATTGGACAAATAAGGAAGGTTGACAGAAAAAAATCGATACTATTAACATGGGTGATTAAGACTTATACTTTTAAGTAAGGTCAGAACGTGAGGAGGGAGATGTCGTAGGAAGAATCTGGAGTAAGCTGAAATTCAATTTGCTAGATTTGGCCAAGTCTCTCCTCACTGTTGAGGGTTGTTCGCGGCGAGAAGCGCAGATTGAGCGAAGCTGAGCGCGTTAAACGTACTGCCTGGAAGTGGTTCAAATGCATTGGAGACCATAAGCGTTATGTGTGGGTAACGATGAATGCAGTTCAAAGCTAGCCAGTTTCAACGATAATGCTGACTAATGCACAAATCTAATGGTTTATTACAAGTATGTTCCGTCCAAAGCCTTCGTTCTGTGGCTGCTGGATGCATCTGTAACAAGCAAGAGGTAAATGGGTCCATCACCTAAGGGAAGGTCCACGTACTCTTTCAGTTTATGAGAAGCTGCACACAAGGGATTGTGCTGGTCCACCTCAAACTGTCATTCTGCCTGAGTTACTAATGATGCTAGAAGCTGTAGTTATGTATGGAAAGTTGCTGGGTTTGTTGATTAGGATGATAGGCTTGGAGGACCCAAATGACATTAATCTGGCAATTCTTAGACTGCATGCGGATGTCTTAACTGTCCAATTAGCTGCTTAATTTAGTAAATCGCTTAATGAAACTAAGTTACACTGACCCACGCAGGTGGTAGTGAAGCTGTGGTCTCGAACTATAGACACTTTATTCGTATGTCATTTGTCTAATATGTACCAGAAAGAACCAAAAAGCACAAGGACGTGCAATAGGCCACGAATTATAAGTCGTCAACAACTCAGCTATATGGCTCCGTTAACAGGCGATTTTGCTCTTTAAACACATCGGCCTCTTAAGCAAAATCACTCTACAGTTAGAAAAGAGGGAATGTGCTAATGTCTGCTACTCAGACTTTAGGAGGGCTTCAAATTCAGTAAACCGTAGATTTTTAGAGCCGAACCTAAGTACTCTAATGTATCTCCAGGATATCCAGCAATGATATTGGCGTTTCTACCGGATAAAAGTTTCTGTGTTCATCTGGAAGAATCTGAGTCACACGTTGTGCACGTCACCACCGTCGTTTCACTGGGGTCAGGATTAGGTTCCCTAATGCTCCTTGTATAAATTAGAAATCTGGCAAAGAAGATCAGCTGCACGTGCTGCCTGTACATGGATGGTGTGAAATCCTGTGAATGTTCAAATAAACCTGTTATGCAACGAAACCTCGATGAAGTTTCCCAGTGGACTGTTGACCTGGAACTGTTGTAATCACACTCGTTAAGCTGACGGCAAGTAATGAACTTGTTAAAGTTCAGTGAAAGTCTTGACGCAGTAGAAACAAAAGACTGAGAGTCGTAGACAGCTGTTTCATTTCGAACTGCAAGTCCACTCACAGAGTTATAATGTGGCGAAAAGACGTCCAATAAACCACAATGTTTACTGTCCAACCCGCCAGTTACCATGCCACACGCGCGCTTGCGACTTTGAATCACAATTCCAGTCCACAACACGACCCCGTTTCCGCTCACACGTCGTGTGCACTTCTACCCGGTTTAGGTTTGTGATTTACGCCTTCTATCCGGGGGTTTTCGCTCGCTATTCCTCGTCCGCTGATCTGATTTCGTTGAGCGATGGCTTGTCCGGTCGCTCGTGTTGTCCTCCGTCTATCCACTGTGGGCTTTGACCGTACTCCACAGCCGCGTCGAGATATTTGTGCGAGTGTTGGACTAATCACGTCTTCAATTTGGTCATCCATCCTATTTTGGCTGCCACGTCTCGCCCGTTGGTCCGGTCCGGTCGAGCGATGACCCATCCGGTCGCTCCCGCCGTTCTCCATCCGCTCGCGGTGGGTTTTTGAACGCACTTCCCCCCTGTGTTTAGATATTCCACTGAGAGTTGGAATACTCGCACTTTCTGCCTGACAGTCCACCACATTAAGTAAAGTAGTGGGTAGATGATATGAATCAGTTTTGCAACAATCCCGTTTATCAGATTTTTGTATCACAGAGTGCTGTTCTGATTGACGGTTATCAGGCCAATAGCATCAACGTAATCAGGACATTCATGATTGGTTGTGGGCACACTCTTTTTATTGGTGGACTCGAACCTGTGGTTTGTTACGTTTTGCAAAACCACTGTCGTGGAAGCTTGGATCATCACGGGAATTCTCACCGAATGTTGCTTAATGGAAACAACTTGTGGGGACCAAAATCAAAGGGTCACGTAGGTGGTTAGAAAAGTCAGAGCAATGTGTGGATATAAGGAAAACTAATGGAATGAGACCTGAGACTTCAGACTACCGGGGATTTCAGGGTTTCCACTTCATGTCTGTTGGCAACCCGAAAGGCAAATCGGGTGATTCACCAGCAGAGTAAGATAGTAGCGCCAAGGAATCATGCTATCCTTGTGCCCTCGTGATAGGCTTATGAAAGACCACATCATGAGTAATGTGTACAGCCTTGGTGCACGCAGTTAGTTAAGTGTGCGAAGACCAGAGAGCGGATGCACCAAAAGGTTGCAAAATTCTTCACGGAGAAAGTCAACTCAAACCCAAAAATTGGTTTACGTATCTTAGGAGGTGAATATTCAGCACTCACGCAACCACAACTTCAACTGGGAGAATATCACATAAAAACTATAATTCTAGTTTACGATCCATTAATATGGAAAATTTTCGGGATTCATGATAAGGCCTGCTAACTAAAGAAAACAGATTAACCATATGCAAAGGTGCGCACATATATGAATTCGAAATTGGACCTAGTTTACATAAGCACATACGCTTAAATAGGTTACAATCAACAGGACGATCGGAATCGAAAGTGTTTGTGGAACAAGCGATTTGCATTCTGAGACAATGACAAGTAATGCAGCTACAGATAGAAAGGCGTCTCATGGGTCTAGAAAGAAGTTACATATCGTTTTTAGAATATGAGGAAAAATAGCCGGAAAACAACACAGCAAAAGGAGGGTATGCACACATTCACAAAGAGGAAAATAAGATTGTAAGGGTTGGGAACGAATTTGGACGCAAAACGTCGAACATGAGAATTCTCACTTTAAAAGAACAATGTTAACATGAAGCGACCACGTCCAATTGTGATTCAGCTTGATACTTAAATAATTACCAGGTTGTGGCCTAAGAACTGTGGTGGTTGTTTTTTATGGTGGTTGTTTTTTATAAAGGAGATAAAACAGCAATACATTCCGACGTACTGAACGGTAGGGAGAACGCGTTAAGCCAACTAGTCAATTAGGTAGGGGCATTTCGCGGGACGTGAGGGGAGAACACATTCGAATCTCGATCGTCGACGAAGAAATCACGTGCACACTTCACCAATAACAAATCCTTGGGAATGGGCATTTGGATCATATGAAAAGAAGATAAAATGGAGTAAAGACTGCGCCATGAAGAACACCCGGATTCGTGATTAATGGAGAAGATACTTGAACAGTTAAGGGGGCAAAGGGAGAACAAATAAAAAGATGACTCAGAAACATTGTGAGAAGTGGATAAAGGCCATGGTCTTTAAGAAGAAAAATCAGAATCTCTGTTGATACGGTTAAAAGCATTACTATACTATAGGAAACATAACGGATAAATTTATGTTTGTTATCCAGGGATGGGAAAATTGAGTGAAAAAGAGATGACAATGCATCAACAATTGGTGGAAACTGATAGTACACAAACTGGTGCAGATCACTGTAGTTATGCAACATTGTTCATTGGCACTATTCTTGGGTTTGAAGTGATGAGGTTGCAGAGGTCCACCGAGATACAATACAGCTCTCCCACTCCTTCTGTGTTGAGCTCTTCACTAACATGCGTAGACACCTTGTTTAGGACTATCTCCTCGTCTGTCTGTTTGTTCCAGTTCTCTCCTAGTTCTCTTTTTGTTCTCCTAGCCGGCCAGCTTGTGTTATCATCAACATAATTTTTAGTCGTATTTGATCATCCGATCACAGCACGAGTGCCAAAGCCAATTTCAACATCATGTTTCTTCATCGTCGAAATCTCTTCGACATCCCTTTGCGTTATCAAATTCAGAAGGAACGTTCTCGCGATCCACACTGGGCACCTCTAAACTGAATACGTGTTTCGTATTGCTGACCCCAATGTTGGATAATTATTCGGAGAAGGTTTTCTTCCCTATTTGCCGTGGCACATTTGGGTCTTCAGAGTTGGCTGGTGCAAGAAACAGGACATCAAACAGCCACCAGCCCTAAGTACTCTAAACCGAACCTAAGCATACCAAACTGAACTGAAGTATTGTGTTACTTCACGACAAATGGCAACTTTCGGGAAATAACATGCAGTTATTCATTAAAAGGGGAATATGTATTTTGCACTGACTATTTTTAGATCGTTCGTAAGACTGCAGTGCTAAAGTAATAACAACTAGTGAGGTACAGCTTGTTCAAGGACTTTTATCATAAAGCAAAGCCGTGCAACCCATTTTGCATCATGGTTTTATGGGCTTAGGCGTGCAGGCCAAATTCCACCCATCGGTATATCCATGTTATGTGCATATACGCATCCAAAAATTCATTTCCTCGTTCGGTGGCATGTTGTTCACAGCACATCGTCAGCTTCCTGGACCATGTGGTAGATTCGATATGACAAACTGGGTTGGCAAAATAACTGAAACAGTTCGTTCCCTTCAGAAGTTTGAACAACACCGTTAGAACACGAAAACTGGTAGATGCAAGCATTTCGTATTGACTCATCTGTACCAAATTTACAATAACACGAATCGGTTTTTTTATATGGAACAGTTAGCGGTGGATTGAGAGGATAGCCGATTGATGTGTTAGGAAAGGTCACTAAGTCCAGGGCAGGGTCAAGTTCACGAACAATTGTTTTTGAACACACAGGGCCGGCTTCAGTCGATTGATCGCGACAGCCTCAGCAAACCGCAAGAATCTTGAACTGGGATGACGTAATAAGATTCTGAATGTACAAGCCGGATCGATGACGTAACCAGTGGTCAGAATGTGCCTTGCGATTGCGGACACTGGTTGTTTGCGTGGTTCCACAACATTGCCGTTCTTCGATAATGCTGAGTTCTGCACCCATTTAGGCGAGTGCTCCTTCACTCTGGAAATCAAACACCTCTCGGTTCTGCCTATGTAACTTTCTTCGCAGTTACATGTAAATTGGTAGATACCGTGTGAGATGGCACCGACAGGTTGATCTCCTTTGATTGAAGGCGCAGGCAAAGGAGATCAACCTGTCGGTGCCATCTCACACTGTACTTACCAATTTACATGTAACTGCGAAGAAAGTTACATAGGTAGTAGCTGGCCAAGGATGACTAAATGGAGTTTACTGATGAGTAGTCGGGGATTTGGTTAGTTCCAAGTTGAACATCACCCACAATTGATCGCATCTGTCGCATCCCCATAGACTTTCCAGTCGGCCCCTTTCGAAATTATCATGGGGATGCGACAGCTGCGATCAACTGTGGGTGATGTTCAACTTGTAAATGGAGTTTAACAACCGCTGTGTCCAGAAATCGCAACGCCGCAAACAATACATGGTACAGCGAGCAAGAGCTTTTCCAGCCCCTATTTAACAGTTGGGAGGCAGTCTCTATAATTATGTGGGGCAACCGAAGTTACATTATAAAGTTTGCTGAGGTTTTGTCTGTGTGATCAAAAACAGTTTGTACTGTCCTGCAGCTAACCTGTCACTCACATGTTTTCCTTTATCATGTCAGTTTGTTTAGTCCCTTAATAAATTGTTTCCGCTTCGTGGGACTTTGCCTTGCTTTTAAAACCTAATTACATATCCACGTGTAATGAGACTGTACGAAACAATGCCCGTGAGAACATCACATGATTTGCGTCTTCTCATTGTGTGATTGAAATTCAGTGAAGGAACGAATAGTTTCAAGGCCCGTTCTATTGTAAAATTTTGGCATTCACGTCTAGTACCCTGGTGACGACATCAGGAAGGACTTAATTTCAACTTGACCGAACGATGTTAAGCGTTTTCACCAAAGTGGTTTTTGTTGTTAATATGCTCTTGAGTTTATATGTAGGTGAAATGAATCAGATACGACAAGTGATTGCTTCAGGGACGATTCGCTGGCCCGTTATTTTATCTGTTCAGAAAAACAACCTTACAACACAGTTAGGTGAAACAATAACGTCGATTTTCGAAACAGGTTCAGACAAACTTCGCCAAATCTACCTATGAATCCTATTCTACTGTTCAACCATTGTCCGATGACGCCGACAGATATACGTCCTGAAACTGACGGTGAGACCTTAGTTGCTCCGGTCAAACGTTACGTGTAGGTCAGAACACAATTCAGGACAATGTTTCTTCGTTTCAAAACGAATAAAGTGAGCCAAAAAAACGGAGCGTTTATGATATATACCAGTCAATCTCAACCATCCGTTCCAGAATTTTGAAAGCAAGATAATGGCGGCATGAACCGGACTGTGAGATTATGTTAAGGGGGGACACTTACAACCTACAAAGAAGCAAAAACTTTGACCTACGTGTTAAAGTTGTATCCTTGGAAATGGTTCCTATTGGATACAAATCCACTTGGGCTTTCTTAGCCAACTGAAGTGTCAGCCAAAAGTTTTTATGCTGGATGCTCCTTATAAAACGGGTTGACGCGCACATCTTCTAACGACAACGACGGCTAGCGAAATTAGCCAACCCCGCAGACCACTTGTCTTGGAGGTGACATCGTGACTAACGATGATTCTGCGTACACCAGCGCTAAGCTTGCAGATGTAACCAACACTAACCGGATTGGCTAATCATTATACCACTTCGAAAAATCCCCAAGAACAAGTTGTGCAGCCAGTGATAGCATACCAAGGAAACACTTGAGTACGCCCTTGAAAATAAGTAACCAGCGTGTTTGTTGGGACACTGTCAAGGAAAGTGAAATCAGAGATCCTATGGAACTGATAGTTGGGCGTTATCTCCATACTCGACTGAACTACGGATTTCAATAAAAATTTCTCGCCAGGGTGGAGCAGAAGTTGGGCTGTTTCGTTACTTATACCAGAGAGAGACCAGCGCAAAAGCTACATCCTATTCCTTTACAACTACTTATTGAAAATTTGTGGCTACCCGGTACTTTCAGAAATAAAGACGGTCAAACCATACAGGTCCACCATACGGTGGGCAGTAGAATTGTGCGCCGTTGCCCGGACGATGAGTGTTTACTGCAACCGGCTTCAAAAACGAGGGTGCCAGAATGTCTACTGTCTCACAAACTTGACTGATGCATACTTGAGGTCTATGTTTGTGTGCGAGGTGCATTTTTCCAATAACGACAAAATCATTTTGCCCGTCTGTCATATTCCCGTGGATGATCTTTTACTTACCGTGGCCTATCCAATGTGTTATTCATACCATGCTGTTGGCCATATTCTGTATACTGTGTAGTGCGCAATCATCGACAAGGTGGAGATGTCAACTTTCTCCACCCATAACAAGTATCATAACCCTTGAGAAAAGCAGGTAAGAACAGAGCACACAGGAACGCGAGCACTGTCTCGGTGGGGTTAATGCACGACATAACAATATATTCCAAACTGAAGAAAGCGACTAAAGAAACACGACCATTTCAGTTTAGGTCCCCAGTAGACAGTGAAAAGGACGGTCTCCAAATGAGCTCCATTTGCAGCCCAACCCGAAGACGGAATACTGGTGCACAGCCATTGTATTCATAGACACTTAGTGACCTTGTGCCTAAGTCACCCAAGGGGCCAACTAGATAGCAGTGCTAATGTTGGAAATCAAACAAAACTGAGAATTCAAATCGTAAAATGTGAGCAATGTAATTTTCTGGACATTTAAGGCTTTTTTCTAAAAAAAATCCGTTTTCCTCAACATTTCCGCTGCTGCGTATCATTGGTGCCGCCGTTGAAGGAGGTTCAGCTGCATTTTACAGGTCGACTGGTTTTTGTGATCTGTCCATCGTCTTGGCTAAAATGCTGCCGGCCCGTTGCCTGGCATAATAATTAACGTTGCTTAAGTTAAGCATGCCAGGCTTGCTGTAGTGGGGATTCGCGTTATCTGGCATTCTATCCCAAAGGTGTTGAAAAGTAGGTGCAGTGGCGATTGATTTTTCATTTCCCGAAATTCGTAAAATGGCATGCACAGAGTTGATTCTGGTGGCTGCACCCAAATGTTGCTCCCAACGGCAACATCATGGTGGACAGTGTTGTACTGGTGAGTGACTGCAGCCGGTATCCAGTGAAGGTGATTTGCGTTATCACTGCTTACACAAACCGAATCATCAACAGGGAATCCAGACCAGGCAAACTATTGGGACGTCCCCACTCGGTTCAGTGTTCAAAGTTGTCCTCAGCTTGCAACTCGTGAGGACCTCTCCGGATGAAAGTTCATTTACGACCGTCGGTTGATGTAGCATGAGAAGTTGACAAGAAGTTCTGCAGCAATTCCTCGGTCGGTCCGTTCCAACGAGACTTCAAGGATGTCCTCTTGAATATGTTCAGCAGGCTTCTTGCTTAACCACCGAACTGCGGGCGGTAACGTAGTGAGTACAGTTGTTTAGCGCTATTCTGGTTGCAGATCTCCTTGAAATGAATCAGGATAAATTGCAACTCGTTCACCGAAACAAGCGTCTCTGGGGTGTCACGTTGATAAAAACTGTGTTGTGAAAGGCATTCGGGGAGTTGGTTGAAGTGGCTACGTTTGTCAGCAGGAAGATGTCTGACCGCTTTGAGTGCGTATCCACCGACATTAGATATGCCATTCTCTCAGGGGGTCTAGCAAAGTCCACGTGTAGCCGTGACCAAGATTATTCAGCTTGTTGCCACAGTTGAGACTCGATCTTTTGCGGGCTTTTGACGGTTTGATTAAAGCGACTGCAGCTGGTTGTCTATCTCATGTCAATAAACAGTTTCTGGCAGTCATTTTCGTGCAACCGGCGTCTGGGTCCTCGGAAACAAACTATCAGAAACAGTTCGGTGGGGGAGGTAGAAATAACTATTCGGCCGTCAAACATAACACTAGAGTCGAAAACTAAAACTAATCGCGTCGTAGGTAAAACTGATAGAGTTCATCCGTTTGGAGAGTGAAAGGCCATCAATGTAGTGAAATGATACAGCACCTGATCGGCTTTCTTGATAGGTTTTGTGTCACCTGTTTTAGTTAGAATCTCATGGGTAACATCAAGATGATACGATGATGATACGACGCCAACATCAGTGTCTTCATCAGCTAGGTGATAATTACCGATGAGCCGAGAAAGAGCATCAGCCTGATTGGAAACTCAGTTCTACGGTAGCTGGTGTCGAAATCATGAACCAAAAGGGCCGGAGTCGGCCATTCGAGCACACCGAAATGCCTTCCATTGAGTCCAAGATGGATAAAGTTGCTTTTGGTTTGCTGGAAAGAGGAAATGGTGGTCGTGAATAGTCTTGTAAATGTTCTCCTGGGAAATGATGAGTGTCGAAGTTTTCCCCTTAAATTAGCCATGTTTCATCAGCACCAACAAAAATGAGCGCGGCTTGTTCGATCGAATTCAAGCACCTGCTGGGAAACACATGGGAACTCATAGCGTCAACGCAAAAGTTGGGACCATCTGCCGCCAATGCCATTGGAAAACTTGGGTCAAAAAGTATTAACAATAGACTGGAGCCGAGTATACAGTTGAGATTCATTCGAGACATCAACTGTAGCGAGAAGTAGATTCATACGGCAATATCATTATTGTCCAATTCGCGCTGTTTTCGCCACTCGAGCGCTGGCGTTTGTGAAGAGGAATTCCAGTCCACAGTGCAGTGGATTTTTATCTAAACATCGTCTACACTTCTGCCTTACTCCGTGCATTTGACTGATGCTATCTGTTGCGGATTTTCGTCTTTTATTTCCCACTAGTTGGTCCGAATTTGTTTAGTGATGACTCTTTCGGTCGATCGTGTTTTCCGCAATCCATGCGTTATGGGCTTTGAACATACCTCACAACCACGTCGGGATATTCAGTTGAATGCTGAAATAAGCGTGCTTCCGACCTGGTCGTCTATCTCTCTATGTCGTGAGAATATTTTCTGATCAAGTGGTTCAAAGTAAGCCTTAGCGTCATGCAACGAAGGCTGGAATGAGCCGCAATGGCTGATGATACCTAGAACCGATATAAGCGATTATATGTCCCGCGAAGGGGCCGTCCATTGGATAACACGAACGTTTTTAATGTCTGGAGGACAGTGACTAGCATCAAAGACGAAGCCAGAATACTTGCTGGATGAAGTGAAGAATTGTCACTTGTCCGCTCCAAGTTCGAAAGCGTATTCTTGGGCTCGTTGAAGATTCGTTCACAAAAGTCGTCAGGCATGGACTCAGAGATAATGACAGATAATTAACGGCAATACTGGGCAGATTGGATAAAGTGGTACTCATGATCTGCAGTAATATGGTTAAGACGGTGTTGACACCAAGTGACAATCCGGTGTAGCGGAGAAGCCTGAGATGTGTATTGGTCGTCAGTAGGTCGCGCGACCATGCAGCGGCTTCTACGTGAATGGATGTGTTGGTCAGGTCTTATTTGGCCAAGTAAGTGCCACCACTGTGAATTGTGAAGAAACTTTCAGGAAGCGGTAGGAGTGACAATACGCTTCAATTGAGGTATGGAGCAAAATTGGGAAATCAACGCAGATGCAAACTGATTCGTTGGCCTTTCTTACGACAATGATGGAGCTTTTCATGATGAGTAGGTGATGCGATTCAATACCTCCAGGCCTTTGAGGCGCTTAAGTTCCTCCTCGACGACTGGCACAGCAGCGTAAGGAACAGTATGTTTGGGACGAAAGACAGGTTGTCCTCTAGGTTTGGGATGTAGAACCGTCTGGGCACGGTTACAACTGAGGGCATTATTAAACACGGGCTTTAAACGTTGGACGACTTGCCGAACACGATGGTTGCGAATTAAACCGTGCGCAACCGGTGGTTTCCTTGATGGACAGTTCTACTTGCCCAAATCGTTCAAACCAGACGCGGTCAAGTAGATTGATACTGGTATCAGAGGGATAGCAGATTCCATCCATGGTAGGGCGCATGAAACCGAAATGATAACACAACTACCCAGTTAAATGTACTGCACTACCACTGCCACTGGTGGCACCATAGGATGTAAGCTAAACCAGCGGACGACCGACTGATTTCTGAAACCGGTTGGAAACGATCGTGCTTTCGGAGGCAGCATTGAGTTGAAGAGAAACTGGGTGCCCGTTTGCCAACAAGGACGCAAACGTGCTGTGCGAGACGACATACACTTTGAAGTAAGTAAGCAAACTCTTGGATTTAGCAAACGGTGTGGAATTACGTGAGTGATGCCGTTTGTTGGGTGTATGTTGGATGACAGTTGTATGTGACTGACTTTAATCGTTTTTGTGGACCACTGTTGTGATCCAAGAGCGCGGATAGCACAAGGGTTGCTTATTCGACAAAGCAACACGTGGGTTAAGCGTTTAAACAAGACCAGAAACAAAACCACGCATTTGCATGCAGTATTCGGCCCCAGACCGTCTCGGCTGCCACAGACGTTAATGCTCAATTCCTTTAAGTAGCAGGGACCATTATGGGCGATGCTGCAATCTGATGTTCCTTCCTGCTTCTTTCCTGCGGCTTGTACGATGTCAAAATATATGCTCTTGTCCTACTAGTGAATAGCCGCGGTATGAGTAGTATAATACGATCGTTCATCTTCATTGCACCACCTTTTCCCACTTGTGGTAACAGTGTTGTTTTAAAAGACAGTAAGGCGTAGATCATTAAACTCCACATCGCCAGCAAAGAGACAGCGACTACTTACACTGTGCAGATGGTGCTGGACGATCGGTTCATGTGTCCTTGCTGTTACTTTGGACAGGTGGCCGTGCAAAAGGAGATAAAGAAATACTCTTAAGAAATACTCCTAAGAATGAGCAACTGATGACCTTCCGCTGTCAATTCTTGGATGGTTAGTAGTGTTGAAACCGTTTCGGCAACCGTGTGCAGAGATCAGCATCACTGGAGATAAAGGCCAGCAGATAAAGACCAGAAACTTGAAATGATCCTATGTGAGGGAGGGTGACCTGCGCTATTCAAATTCATGGTTAACGATGCCGATTAGATTATATTAACCTCGCTTGTTCTGTCTGAGGCAATGGCACCGCAACGCGATTGGTCACAAAAACTCTGAGACTTATTGTCTTCCGTCCTGTTTAAGCTAAGATCACGTGGGTTTCTTGGTATTATGAAAATGTTATACGGATCCTGCTCGACAGGATTAAGTAGGCAGATGTGGAGGAGAATTTTCCAAAATTTTTCTTGGTTGGCAAATTCGACACAAATATATAGTCGCATGCTCAGGATCAAGGATCGAATGCTACGTTCGTATATGAGTCGTAAACGAACCCGGAGATATCGCTGACCAGACCATTCACGGATTGTGTACCACCAGGCTGTGCTACCTGCTTCAGACGGCAGATTCAAAATTTTACAGTGTTCGGCATCTACAAGTTCTGTAGTAGTGTGTGTGTGTGTGTGTTGGAAGTTCGCCGGGTGCGCCAGCTTGATTCAGAGTTAAAACTACAAACATTTCAAATGCTTCTGGTGAATGATGACAACTGAACAAACTGCCTATACCACCTAACTTAATAAGGGTACATTCTTCTAGGAAAAGGTTAAACAGCGAGTTGTGATAACAGATTCGTTCTAACTACTACAAGGCTATGGCATTGGTAAACAAATTTACATCGTTTAGTCAATCACCTCAACAGGCTAAGTCGCCAAATCGTTCCCACAGAATCAATTACATGGTACTACCGAACGCGCTACGTAAGATAATAACCGGAGATTATGTTATCAATACCAAATTTGCCTCCTCAGTGAAGTCTCCACTAGCAAACAGTGAGTGAAATGAGGTATGCTGCAACGTGGACAAGACATGCACCACATAATCGCACATTAACTAAATTAATATAGTAAGATCCTCAGAGCTAGATTCAGAAACAATGCTAGGAATGACAGAGGGCGGAAGCAAACAGCCTGTTCCTCCAGGGTGCGTTCTACTGCGGACCACACTGGATTGAGTTGTTTTTCTTGTTATCCGAAACCTACAGGCCTAGTTGGCACTGAAGGCTGAAGGCCACCGTCACGACTACACAAATCTCACTTCCAGAAGATACAAACGCTCGTTATTTCTCTTAATTACAATGGAACTCATCTTTGCAAACCTTGTGTATCCAAGAAAAAGATTATTGGTTGTAATGCAGAAGCATTCTTTCGTGTCTGTTTTGTATGGAGAAGCTGCTTAAACCAACTACCCCAACACAATCAATACGAGTGAGAAGTTTAGTGAGGAGGAGCGATTGTGTTATGTTGTTCATACCACTTCTATTTAATAGTGCGGCCAGAGCATTGATTTTGACATAGAAGTAATCGAAGGAAAAATACAAGAAGAATCATTGCAGTGTAGCATCACATGGAATGTTTCTTGGTACGTAAGGGAACGTAGAGGAACTGAACATTGCAGTCTGTGACAACCGTGACGGTCTGGGCTCACGAACGTACGCAGATGAGTGTTTCTGTTTGTTGTCTTGCTGAAGCGCATAAACAACCTGTTGCTTTCCTGGATAAGTAATCTTTACGCCTCCCGTGTTCTTGGCTCAAAAAAATTTGTGCAGTGACCAGGATTGCAAGATGAAGATCCCGTGGCCGTGATCAAAATTACTGACCCAACCTCTGAGTTCTTTATCTTCAACGACGGATTTGGACCCAATTTGAGGCTAAATGCTGTTCAGACATCATCGTCTCTCAACGAAGCATATCACAGCAACTGAAACCGAATCTGTATTCATAAAATATGCGAGTTCCACATGAACAACTTTTAAATGAAAACATCTCAAAACCCACCCTAACTTCCCCCACATCTGTTTTTCTTTCCACGGATTAGATCAATGAGATTTAACTCACAGTTACTAAAGGAAGCCCTCAGCTTCAATCTGGACAGCCTGCAGTGGAGCCAAAACTTGTGCTACCTACGTCGGCTTTTCAACGACAGCAGTGGAAGCCAGATCTGACTAGTGGTTCATCAGTAGTGATACGCTCAACATGCTGTTTCTGAAGCTGGTTGGAATACAGCCGAAGCCCCGATTTTTTGCAACTGGATATCACCTAAAACCTCCTGAATATTCCCAAACTATCGTCTGATTGATGCGTGAACGTTCGATACGCTGACGCATATGATACCTCTTGCTTTCTAACAACGTTCGTACTGTATCGTTCCCACACTATGTGGCCAGCTGGTCTTGTTCACTTGTTACATAAAGCACAATTAGTTTATAAAGTACTTAGTCTAACAGACCTGTTACTGATACGGCCGTCTTCCCTCTTCACGATTCGGAAATGGGGCTGACAATAAATTCAACCACAAACCCACAGGCTATAAAGGCAGAAGAGACTGAGTAACGATAACAACAATCCCATTTAAAGCGGCTTAACTTAAGCTCACTCAAACCTTGACACAGCCTCCACCGACCTGTAACCAATCACGCCATTACTCAAGGAGGATTCACAATGAATCACTGAAACAATTCGAGTCAGTACTAAATTACTCTGGAATGCTTATGGATCAGGTATAGCCTGGTTCATTCGACGCGGGGATCTCCGGAGCTGAACTATCGATAACTATCGAGAAAACCGGAATTAGATGATTTTCACATGGAGTCTATCTCTCACAGTGGGAAAAGCACACAGGGTTTATGTGAAACCCAATTTCACATTTCACGTCACTCGGCTCACATGTTTGTAGCAGTATGCCTTTATCTTCTAATTTAACGTTACCCGTCTGTTCGCAACGCTTGTGCTTACCCCCAACCGTTTGATGTCAACATTTATTTCTTTCCCATACACTCTACATCGGTCGTAAACAATTTAACTGTATCTAAATTTATTATTTATATTCTGATTCCTACCACAATCTACCACATTTGTTTATATGTGTAAAAATAACGCACTACATATTTTGCCGCTGAAATTAACTGGACGGGTTGTCACGTTTCTGCTGCACTGTTATATGCGTTTGTAAACCTTGACGTAAGTTACTGTACATTTAAATTGTTTATTATTGTAATTGTAGAACCACGTTTGATAACAGTATATATATTTACGTATAGTCTTCTGCCCTCTGCCCATTTTAAGATATATATATATATATATATATATATATATATCCAGCCCAGACCGTGCGTAAGACTAGGATGGACGTTTGTCCACATTCGCTGTCAACGCATCAACGCATAGAGAAAAACTTGAAGAATTCATAGGGGTCGGTAAGCATGAATGCGGAAGTTTAAAGTTACGGATGACAGTAGCCGCCTAGTTAGGGTGGTGCATTTTATCTGCGGTCAGTAAACCTCACATGATGCTGGTGTTTGGATAAATTTGTTGGGCAATTTGGAATACGTTGCCCAGGTTTTCCTTAAATATGATTGCAACCAGTATCAGAGGTTGATGAATCTTAAACGCGATACGGTCACACTCGATAAATCATCTCTTATGAGCGATGTGCAAGCATTTTCGAGAACAGAGAAACTACTACCAACCGTGCCAAAATCAGATGGCCGAAATTAACTTTCTACATTGTTGTACAGTGTTGTGCGTGGCACTGCCCAGGGCTATCTTCACTCAACAATGCAGCAAGGTGATAACTTTTTGTATGACGGCAGCAATGACAGTTGCAGACTCCGCTAGCTAGGATGATAAAAACAAACCAAAAAACATGTCACCTGCGTCATAACTCAATGAGCGCAGTCTCCAGTGATACAACGGAGAGCTCTGAGAGCTCAATGGAAATCCCCCGATCCAAATACCCGACAGACTGGTGTAACCTGAATTCCATGAGTCACGGATAGTAACAGTTAATGTTACCTGTAATGAACTTTTTGCTCGAAGTCCCCATATCAAGAAATGCACCTTTACACACCAAAGAATCCTGGACTCACTGGGACAAAGACCAAATGCATTCGGTTACTCATTCGAACACGGTAAACAACGGATATAAAGTCTACCTCAGCACTAATCAAGGAAAGTTTCAGGACTTTGAACAGTTCGCATTTTTCTGTCCGAAACCAACTAGTTCGCTAAAATTCACGGTTGTATCATTAGTCCACCAGACCGCACCGAAAGGTAGTGCTTCCGGTTAAATTCGACCAACCCATCTTACTACAGCACAACGTCGCAGACCCAGTTGGAAGAAATCTGGACCAGCTGGATTCGAACCAGTGACAGAATCAGTATAGCCACAGGCGACAAGTATTCTGCCAGCTGAACTTCCGACTTGGCTTCGTAGTTCAGCTGACACTGAACTTGTCGCCTTTTGGTATGTTATTTATACCGCTTGCTTGAATCTCGCAAAAGTAAAGGATCTTAACAATTGCGTCTCTTCTAACTTTTCTCATGTTCCGCAAATGTCTGTTCATTGTAATGTCCCAGCCGTCTCTAAAACCAGTGTACAGTCCTCTTGTTCGTTAGCTGTGTCGTCAGGTAACGGATCTTAATTATAGGTCAGTTCGATATGCGTCTTCCTGGGCTGCTGAGACGGATCGCGAAGATTAGGCCCCATGTTTATTTGCAGTTCACTCACTTCATGTACACATTAGTGGCCAATCTGTTTGTATGTTTTGCTACTGGTTTTACCTATCCCATTGTTAGGATTACACAGTTGGTTCACTTTTACACGCAGTTGGACAGGCGTGACCTGGATACTGATTCTGGATCCGTAGTAATTTACGCACAGTCCCAAGAACAACATTGGGCCTGCGTCGGTTTATTATACCTAAGTGAGTAGGGTAACTTATCAGTTTCTCGCATTCTCATTAGCGATCCTGCTCGCTGGATAACCGACTAGGCAGAAAGGAACCGCTGGAATCGAACACTGTTGTGGAAACACTACTTGGGGCCGAAACACCCGAGCAAACATCGCAACAGTGAAGTTGACGGCTAATACCACCTGTTGCGTTTGATTCAGAGTTGCATACGTCAACAAGTGCTGCCTGGCCAAGCATCCGAAAGTGGCCACACCGATAATTTAACAAAAAGTGGTTAATGAAAATAGATCGGCTTGACAAACAAGACAGGTCAACGCGAGTGGACATGGCGAAACAAACTGGTAATGTTTGGCCACCTGCCGTTCTGTTCAACTTGTCAATCAAACTGGTATATTCCCCTTGACCCGGATCGGAACGAACCATTCCACCTTGCGCTTCTGTTCTAAAAACCAAAGACATCACAGTGAATCTGCCTGTTTACTTACGAAAAATGTCGTAAATTTTACATTTCTTCGGGTTTTTCAACTTTTGAGAAAGAGCTTTGAAACCGAAACTAATCTCAGAGCGTATAAACTTGTCATATAAAGTCCAATACGTCAACATGAACAAAACAGGTTGCTTTAACAAAATGGTGCACCACCATCGCCACAGTTGTTGACCCTGACTAGTCCTCATCATCTTCTTTTGAAGCACCTTCCACCACCCTGCTTTTCTTGACGTGGTTGATGATGTATTGATCCTAAAACAAAATGACTCTCTAATTTGGCCTGCTCATTTTGAACTTGCCCCATGGATACTCACGTCAGTTTGTGTCGCTGACGTTACCAAATCTCTCCTTCTGTTTAAGACAGCGCCTTTCTAGTGATGTTCCAATATTCTTGCGAAAATACCCATTCAGTTATGAAAGACAACGGTGACGAACAATTGTTTTCGATAATTCCTCATCTGATTAATACAGACATACATGTTCAGCAGCAGTGAATCAATGATAAGAAAACCAACATTACTTCCAAACAAACGGGTCAAACCACTCAAACCATAAGTCACTAATGATTGTGATGAGTGGTTTGGAGATGCGCACATAGTAAGGTCATAGAAGTCGATGTTGAAGTCTGTGAGGTAACCTGTGGACACAGTAATTGCAGGATCAATACGAACTTCATTTTGAGAACAAGGAACCATATTACGTAATCCAATAACAATCGAGTCCTTGGCTGCTTGCCATAGTTTTATGACCAGTTTGGTGTGGTTGGCCGGAAATCGATAGACTACACGGTGGACCTACTTGGGTTCAACATGATGACCCGTATCAATAAGATATGCATTTACTGCGCTGTTAATAGTTTTGGTCAAACCGGCGTCGAGCTAGAAAAGATGGTGTTCTTTTGTCTATTTGGACAATCACCCAGTCGTCCGACCTATATATTCCGCTATAGAACAGCAGGAGAAAGGACGCATGAGCATAGGTTGGTCGAGGATGGGCAATCTGTCTTTCAGACTCAAAGTAGGCAGGGGAGAATTGGTGAACTAGCTCCGTATGTTGTCGCCGGAAAGGGTCTAACATAGTCGACGGTTGAGTGTTTGTTTCACGCAATCCCTCTTGAACGGTAGACAGATTAAGATTGTTCCCTACTGCACCGTGGTAACCTGATGACCTTACTTAACATCGATCTGGTTTGACCAGAGCTACTGACGGCGCAGTGGGTGCATATCTTGCCGATACGAACCATCGTTTTAACTCAAAGCAAATTCCGGCCGATAACTCCAAGCTGCTCAGACAATTAACGCTAACCCTCACAGAATCGATTGACGTTCAGATTCGCAATCCCGTTCTTTCTCAAAAGAATTTCACACAAGCCCTACGGTTTCCATGGTCAAATGTTACACCACTTCCTACCACAACTTCATCTCGACTGCGGTCTGCCCGCTGTCGCCTAAGTTTGAAGTCGGACATAAAATCCGCAGTCTGAACCGGAGGGCTTACCCAACACACACAGGCCTCCTAACTGATTTGAATGAACGAACTCACTCACACACCGTACTTCATTGCTTATCACGTGTATACGCACACTAAGAAAAAGGCAGTCAGACGTCGCACGCAAACGCAACACATTGCCCTAATCACAGCCAGACTAATAGGCGCGGTAGGCCTCACTTCTAGTCAAGTCGCTCAGCCACATCGCCCGGGGTTTGGCCATCAACGTAAACGACTGATAACGTCCGGTTGATGTCATTCCCCTTCAGTGCTTAAAGGGTAATGCTGGACTGAGAACCAGCAGGCAGCGTTTACTGCAATTTGACAAACTAAACGTGCGATATTTCCCTAACGCAACTTGCCACCACGACAGTTTATCCACCATGGTTTGAACGATAAAAAGCTGCTTTCAGGAACGGAACAAATATTCAGCTTACCAAATGACTGATGGAAAACTAACTGTGCAGACTGAACGTGTAAATGACTAATGACGATTTAAAAAAGATAGTTTCACTTCACCGAACGAACGTCGGAATTGTAGGCCCTGGGATGACTTGTTTGTTCTGTGCGTCTCTGTGTTTTTCCATCTGACTCTGCTCATTTTGAGTTATTTCGGATCACCGCTTCCTCGGTGCAGTTTGCCATACGCAACTGGCTGCGTGTGGCTTAGTTTGGGCGAGTTGTCATGCTTTATCCCGATCACGCTGCTGGAGTGCAATTAAGATAACGATCTGAACAGCATTTTGAAGTGGTTTTCATTCCTGTCCGGTGTGTTGAAATTTTGGGGGAGACCACTAGGGAGGTTAGTACGAAGCGTGTGGGTATGCGATCGGTTACCTGAAATCACTTCGAAGGCTGATGAGAAAGCTTGTTGCAACGGGCAGTTTCCGCGACTTGCAAATAAACGGTCGATCACGCAAATCACAAAATAGCTGTTCAGCTAGTGATGTTCTGCGATGTATAAAGAACAGTTCCCCAAATAGCGTCCGTGGGTTTTCTCAAGAATGAATCACCTCAAAGTCCACTGTACACAGGATGTTCAATAGGTACAAGTATCAGCTAAACCGGGAGGCCCGGCTACAGGCGGTTCGGCTGTCGGATACGGATAAACGTGAGTCATTTTACATGTGGTATTTCTCGTGATGAGATGTCTATTCGATAGTACTTGTAGACGGATCAATATTGTATTTGAATGGATTCAAGCAGATGTCCCATTTCTGGCAAATCAACAACCGCCAATGGTTTGCCAGAATTTGACTTCAGTATAGTCCAAGGTTTGTTGTTTGGGCGTGGCTTGTTGGAACACTGATTGTGGGACCTATCCTTCTTGAGAAGAACGTCACAAGTAAAACCTGTATTCGCATAGTTATTTGCAAACTAGGGCAGTGTTATCTTCAAATGCTGTACCAGCTTTGGAACAGCTGGGAGTACCTGATAATTCTTGGTTTCAACAGGATGGCGCACCACCACATCACGCAGTGTGTGCGGGAAAATCTGGACGAAACATGTGGGCAACGATAGCTTTGTCGCGCTAGGCTAGGCGATTAGACCTCACGGTAACCATAATTTTTTGTGAGGGTTACCTCAAACAATGTGTTTCTACACAACGTCCACGAACATTGGAGGAACTCAAAATGGCCATAATCTTGGAATGCAGTACAATCTCTGAAACTACTAGGCAACATGTGTCGTCATCATTTTGGAGAGAAATGCCTTTGTGCAAGCGAAACAGAAGAGAACATGGCGAACACCTCTCGTGCGTTTACAAATTCACAAAATATGAATTCGTTCTGTTCTTTTTATCTTTGCGTTACAGTAGTGTCTTCGAGTCAGTAGAACAGCATATCTCTAGAGTTAGTTAGCAAATTCTTGTGCACTGTAGTTTACTGTCTCAGTATAATGCCGTTTCTGTTCACATGTAGTAAAATACTGTATATTGGTTACTTTAGTTAGGAAGCATTAGGTTATTATTCACTACTGCGCGATAATAATGTGTAATGCATAAAGTAATCTTTGAGAATTGAAGGTGACTATTTATTGAACAGAACGTGCATATTGCCTCGTATAACGCTGTAAACGATATCGACAAACGTACATCAGAAATATATAATCCGTTCTAACCAGTGGCATCCAATAAGACATTCATGCTACTTATGGTTCACCTGTTAATTACAACAGAGGCATCTGGAAGGGTAGCTGTATGCTTAAAACGACACATTATTTCACACGCGGTCCTGCAGTGTGATCTGGTTCCAACTTTATATTTAGTCCAGCTCAATTTGCGTATGGCATTTTTCAAGATAATGCGAGTCTTCAAAGTAAAAATACCCCTGTTATGTAATGGCAATATGGTGTGGGCTATAGATAAATGACTACGGCCTAACACTAACTACATATAACGAAAGAAGGGTACACAGTTGAGTAGTAAGGCGTATGACATAAATAGGTATAAACAGGAAGATGATTAAAACATAGACTCACGTACAGTATAAAATAATGTCCCAGTCGGTAATAGTGTGGATAGAAGTATCCAGGTGTATGCTGTGTGTTGGCCGTGTTGTGTGGATAGGATCACGTGGATTCTATGTGGAGCGGTACAGTTGTGGTGTAGCTCACGTCCTCGTGTCCGTTGGCTTTGCGCGTTGTTGACTTGTTCACCGTTCGAGACGCAGCGTCAGAAGTTGTGTTGTGCCTCTTGCGAGTTTAGTCGCCTTCATGTGCGTGCATTACGCGCCTGTAGGTTAACTCGCATGAGTTAGCTCAGTCGATACGCGCGTGTGTGCGTGCATGTGTTGAGGGGACAAGGTGTCACTGTCTGTCGGGTAAGTGAAAGTGAATTGCGCCAAGCGGAGCCTGTGTGTTCAGAGTGGGCAGGGCATGTTGAATCACGCGCTGGCCTGTGGAGCGCGTGATGTGTCTGTGACCTTGTGAATAGGCCAGGGATACGTGAGTGAGTGGGACAGTTAACATGTAGTCTCCTGACCGGATGTGGGGTGAATGGATGGCTAGGATTGAGCCATCGGGTTTAGCGCAACATACTGAACCGTTACACCCCAGTCTGCTCATGCCGAGTTCGACAACGCGACAAGCTGCCTTCATTACGGACGAAGTGACCAAATAAGAGCTGTTAACAGGAAATGAAACGACACGCCTCAGTAACAAAAGCATAAAACTGAGCAACGTTCTGAGTCGTTCGGCGTTTCAAGAACATGGTTATAAAACGCCACATCAGAGACCAAGGATGGCTCGGTAGACCTAAAACATGACATGACATGACATCAGGTTCTATGAAAAAGCTGTTAGCTTTCTACCAGTCTTTTGGTAATGCGTAAATCGATTTCGCTTCTGAATGTATCCATCGTTTGATGAAATGACTGTCGTGATAACACCAATTGTCATGGGAACATCGAAGTTTTATTGTCAATTCACAGCCACCATTGTCTGCTGGTCCCCAGCGCGGTGACGATGGGGCCAAGCGACCTAGCCAGAAATGAACTTACACCTCGTAGCAGCTAGTCTGGCTGTGACTACAGTGGTGTGTTCTGCCCGTTCGGTTTGGAGATCCGTTTGTTAGGTAAGCCTTTCGGTTCGGATTGTAGATCTTGTGTCCGAGCCCATACTTCTGAGACTACCATTATGTGGTCCAAATATGTCTGAATATTTAAGCGACTCATCTCTAGCACTAGTGACTCACCGTTTCATATGGCAGACTGGCCAATGGTTACACGTCGCATTGTCTTTTGAGTACAAAGCACCAGTAACGAGGGGTGTACATGAGACCAGTGGAGTGAGGTGTAGAATTAGAACAAAATATTGATAACGGGGTAATGAACTAATAGATTCGTGGGTGACGAGTGCTTGGAAACAGAGATCATCAAATAACTGAACGCATACTGCAAACCGTTTTTACAAAGTGCAAGTGACCTTGCGGTGTTGGGATACGACACGTTATGGTACTAAAACAAAGGTAATCCTTCGCCTACCCTTAGAAGGGGTGACGTATGCGAAGCGATTCGGCGTCCTCTAGTTAGTCCTAACGCAAGATCATACAGCGTGGTTCTCCCATTAGTCACATTACAAACATCGGAATTCAAACGCCATGCATGAAGGATCCCGTACCCGATTTATTCAACTTAAAAGTGTGGTTGCGGAGCCCCCACACGGCTAGCGCTAAGCGCCAGTCGCGAGGCCTGGTCGTGCAGCCTACCTCAAATAGGTTAAAAAGTCCCATCAAGCAAATACGCGGCCATGACAACGCAGTGACGGGGAACATGTGTCATCAATCACACGTCATATTCTGATAACCCAACACTGATGCTGAATATTGCGCTCTGCTGCAGTTGTTACCATTCGAAATTTCCAACCCACATTGTGTGTCCAGCATCAGCTGTTCGTAGGTTGCTCACTACCGTGGTAAGGATGGCGGTTATAAACTCTTTCCATTGGCTCCTTCCGCCGTTTCATTTGTTTTCTTACACTGGTAAATTTATTCGTGAAGATACGGCGAAGTTTGTCACAACATATAACTTGTGCACTTTCAACCTGTTGTCTTATTCATTCAACTTCTTGACAGGAAAAGTATGTTGCAAGTTTTTCACCTTATTGATTTTGTGTTCACAATGCTGGCGTGAGACGGCTAATCGAGACCGTATCAGTGAAACGCGGGAAGCATGAACTGGTGTGACGCAACATGATCCTGAATATCGATCTGAGGTTAATCCGATGGCCTGTGACCAATAAGCGTCTTATGATGAACGAAGCTCAAATTTTGCGTGAACACCGGATGAAGAAATTAGGATTCGTCTTTAAGTTCTGAACCAATCTTCAAAGCTATTCTTGCATCCTAAGGTTAGCGAAACTATCGGTTCAGCCGACATAACTTCTCTGCAGGTGTAAACTAAATGATTGTTTAGAAGCGACCTATTTGATAAGAATCTTGGTTGTGGCTGGATTAAAACCAGCAGTAGAAGCGGGTTGATCAGACGTGTTAAATGATCCGCCAGCGGTACCTTACAGCTTGAGTTATCACCAATGGATTACACTCGTTTGACTGGAGATGACGCTGGCTTGCAAGTTTAGACAAAGTATACGGTTGTAGTCGCACTGCGTGTTTGCTTGTTTCATGTGATCCGAAGCAATGATTTGCCCATTACCTGAGGTAGCTGGCTGTGTCTGTGGGTAAATTGCATTGTATATCCACTAACCTGCAATGCAGCAGTATGCGATGGGAGTCAGTTAGCTAAACAACCTAATGAACAATTTGGTCTAGCTCACATGGATACTAATCTAACTAACGATTGTTTGTAATCCACTGACATTAGACGTATTAGATAACTATACTGATCAGTCCAAGTTAGCCTTTGATACGAAGACGTTATACTGATTCCTCAAGCCTGCGATGGATGGGGTTTCTAGAAATAGAAAGCACTTATGTTTTCATATTTCACAGATATCACTCAAAATGGCATGACAGGTGCTGAACCGTTTGCTGTGTTATCACTCGTCTGTTAACATCTCGCAATCACCAGCATGTCATCCACTTAACCGGAGAATTTCTTCAGCAAATCTTCCTTTCACCATCAACACGAGAAAATCAACCAGCACCAGAGCTAACCCTCGCATCATAACAACTCAATATAGTTGGTGGAAAGACTTATTCTAAGAAGTAAAACTGATGTTCTTCGAGCACAGTAATAGAATCGGTTTTAGTAGGTCCGGTAACATCTGTCTGAGTGGTTGCATGCGCTTGTGTTTTGCGTCACACTGATCAACATTTCACACGATTCACTGATGCAGTAGCCATCACGAGCCGGTATAATGTATGAAAATACATTCACATATCAGCCTTAAGATTCCAATGGTCAAACATTTCAGCACATTGTCTTCTACCACGCTTGCTGTACTTTCATGTGTGGTTCCGCGACACGACTCAGTAGTCTTGTGTAGACTACACGTTATTGTTGATAGAAACTTAAGAGGTAGTACTAAATGCTGTCGCCAGTAGCATAAGTGGCGGTCTGCGGAATGGCCAGCGATTTGGCGCTCTAGTCATGTTATGTGATATGGTCATCACCATGCTTTCATTGTTTATAGATGATAACTTAACTCTGCAGCACGTGTCTTAGCCAGTTTCTCACAACAGCAGGTAGGCCATAGGTAATTGGCCATAACTACTTCACAGAATATACATATTTGTGTTTACTGTGCTTACTTGTACGTAAGCCTTAATGCAGATAACGCAAACAATACAAGGCGCACTCGGGTGACAAGTGTTGATTGGACCCGGTATCCGCCTTTCTAGAATTCATGAGGAAAAGGATTTGAGCCGGTAACATCTGTGCCATGAGCCGTTGCAACACAAAACAGCAACGATCTTACTATGCAAAGGTAACCAGTGAGCAATATCAAGCACATCACACGAGCTCATGGATATTTTTACTTTCTCCTGATCACACCGGCAATTTGGAACTGTGACGCAGTTATCCCGTCGGTTGGTCACCACGCAGTGACCTGAGCGCATACGTGCCACCATCATTAATTATTAGTTAATCGTTTGCATTCGCAATTGTATACGGAGCACACCGGCCTGACTTGGTCGAAATTCACACCGTTGCGAAAACACGACCAAACCGAAACTAAGCTAAGGCTGACATCCGTTTTCGGTTCCCAATGAAAAACGGAGACGAAGCAACAACATTAGTGGGATGAGTCGTGTTCCGATCAGTCACACTAATACGTCAAGTAAACAAGGGAATGCAATTGACATTTCCGAGCTTAATGCAAATACACAGGTGTCATGCTCAATGTTCGATTACGTCAGCAGTCCACAGATATCGGTAGATGGATTATCAGTTAAAACTTCCAGTTGTAACCCGAATATTTGAAACGGCGCAAATATATCAACCACCACCGAGTTCCAGCTAGTGCTTTTGAAATGGTACACCTGTATCACTAAGGGCCACATGCAGCGGCTCAGATAGTAGTTTGTCTCAGTTCAATCATTTATCTTCGGAAGATGTAGGCTTGTATGAAACTGAGGAAAAAATATTTCTTCAGGAATTCGTATGGAACGAAGCTGACTCAATTACTCATTATAATTACACCAATTCATGATATGGATGGGTAAATCTTTCAAACTAATTCATTTTGCACAGCTGATCTAACATGAGATCACTTACTATGGTCATGTTTAGGCTGATCCAGGTTGTCGCGGTCGCCGGTAAGCGTTTGACTCGGAATGATTGGAATTGAGTCCAATAGATCAACGTTTCTATCAGTAATTCTCGCGTGCTCTCAGAAGAACCAACAATGTCTACCTGGTCTGAGAAATATTTAATGACTAATGATTAGTCACCGCTATTTGACAAAGTTATGGTTCACATCTTAGTTTATGTATCCCAAGCATCGAGCTGAACAAACCAGCCCTAATTCATCAAGCTGTCATTGCATTATCCTCCCAGCTACTTCGGCAAGCGCGGTAAAATATGTTCGGGCACATGTGTGTCTACTGGAAAGCCTGGAACATTACGACATGCTTCTTTACTCTCGAACTTCTCACGTGGCTTTACAGAACACCACGGCTTAATGTCTAATCGCCTCGGTAATTGAGTGGTCATTTATAGTAAGACTGACTTTCGTTGCAGTGGGTATATCGTACTACAGAAAGACTATGAAAGATAAAGAAAGTTCAGGTTTAATACAAGGAAGTCGTAAACGACATATGTTTACTATTGTGCGTCGGAGGTAAAGTTTTCCGAGGTTTCATTGAGATGCTTCAGACTTCGTTGTACACGAACGATGTCCACCAGCTTACCTGAAATACTCAGTATCATTGGTGGTCTTTCGACCATAGGTGATTAGGTTCGGTCTGTGTACCCAGGTGTCGTTGTACTTTTAGTTTAGTAAACAACGACGAGTACCTCAATCTACGTTGAAATTACCTTCATTGATCTGAAATGCAATTCGAAGTATTTCTATCTGTGTTCATGTAAATCTGTTGACAACAATGTGCTGTTGTACACTTCCTGTTCTACTGCAGTCACTTACAGTACTTCTCGTTTACACAGTGCGACCAGTCGATCAACAGACGAGCAGGTTTCGGACACCGATGAGCATCCAGTTGCATCAGGCGATCATTTTGAGATGAAAGGTTTTACGAAACATCACGGTCATTGTAAACATAACCAAACCCACCGATCATTGCGGAAGTTGCACAATCGAACTGAGCCTCCACAACAACGACAAAACCGGAATCGAAGCAATCCGAAAATTAAGAGCGCACATATTGTGGTGGACTATCAGGTAGGTGGTGCGAGTATTACAACTTTCGCCGGAATACCTCAACGCAGAGGAGATGTGCGTTCAAAAACCGACAGCGAGCGGATCGAGGACGGCGTGAGAGACCGGATGAGTCATCGCTCAACTGGATTGAACCAACGGGCGAGACATGGCAAGCAACATAGGATAGACGACTAGATCGGAGACCCAATTATTCCAACACTCACCGGGATATCTTGACACGGTCGCGGAGTACGGTCAAAGTCCACAGTTGATAGATGGAAGACAACACGAGCGACCGGACGAGCAATCTCTCAACGAAATCGGACCAACAAACGAAGATTGGCAGGAGGAAAACCCCCGGATGGAAGGCGCCGATCACACACACAATCCGGGCAGAAGTGCACACGTGCGAGCGGAAACCGGGGGGTTGTGAAGTGGAATCGTGATTCAAAAACGCGAGCGAGCGTGTGGCATGGTAACTAACGGGTTGGACAACAACGATTGTGATTTGTTGGACGCCTTTTCGCTACAATCAGAAACTGGGACTTGGATTCGATTCACCCTGGTTGATTCACAAAATCTTTCACCCTTTACAGAAAGGAGCATTGTGACAACAGATCATTCGTATTACCGAGACCGAATAAAATGGCATCCGAAATGAATCTTTCATACTTAGCGTATGTTTAACAAATCGTAATCAAAAGCGTGCTCGTTAGGTTGCATTCAGCCTGCAGGACTCTGTTCGAATAAATACAAGATAATTGTCACGAGGATACACTAAGACAACTTGCTTGGGAAGACACACTGAAATCTTGGGCGAGATTCTCGTTGAACTTAATGATCGGTAGCTGAAAAAGTTGCTCAGATATTGGGATGCCAACTGTGTCTATATGGAAGAAGTCAAGGAAAGGTTTGCTGAGCAGACAATGTGCATCTCTCAGTATCTTCCAGTGAATGTTTTCGAACGCACTGAGCTAAGTGATTTGGACTTAGAAGCCGAGATATAGTTTGGTTCTAGACGTGTCAAAGCGAGCTACACCCAACGAAAAAGCATTGGCCTACTTGAATAGCGCAGATCAGTCTGGTGGTACTATTTCACTTATATACACTGAAGGTAGGAGATAAGGTTTCATCATAGTAATTGTTTATTTCTTTGTTTCGCAACAACAGGTTTACTACTTCGAATCCTACTGAAGACGGTGGAGTGCAAAATTCGTCGTGAGAATTCAACTTGACAGTGTGTAGTTCGAGCAGAGCATACCCGCACCGGTTTGAACTACTTCAGTCGTAGGCAGTATATATGGGTCATATTCATTCAGAAAAATGAGGCAAGTGGCGTGCCAGTCTGTTCGTAGTTGTTCCGTTCGAGTTTCTGTGTACTCAGCCTATTCAACGAAAGTCGACAGCTGGTGTCCAAGCAAGCTGGTATTATACATTGTCATATGGGGTTACATATATGGATCCAAATCCACACAAGCCTGGGTGGTTTATTAGGTGGACTTATTGAGCATCACATTCAAGTGAGCAAACTTTAAAATTTTACGTTTCATTACTGTATTGGAAATTTAAAATATGGTTTTCCTACGGATTGCGTTAAACTTATAACAGTTATCTGGTTGGTTAGGCACTACCCAAGTGACTAGCCAGTAAGTAACTTGTCGTCCACTATACACCGTTTGCTTGCACCTAACTGGGTTATCTAGCCACTGTAGACGGCACATGCTGAACACAGACATTAGAAGTCGGTGAAATATTTGCAGCACAGTTTGAACAAAGCCCGCCGAGCTGGGTGAATGAGATGACCCGATGTAAACTAATGACTAGGGTGCAAATAGTGCAGTAATAAACGGAAACAACTGCTTGGTCATGAAGGCAGATTTCAGTTTACAGGCGGTTGCTCGTAAAATGGTCACTTTCAGTTAACTGGCCACCCGTAAATTGCCTTGCGAGAAACATCATCACGTAGTTTTGTATTTGACTGACGACATGATGCATCGCTGTTTGTTCTGAAAGCCTGATTCTGTCGTCTATCTGTCACCTTATGATACAGTCTGTTGAGCCAAAAGTGTCGATCAAGAGACCAGTTCGCACTCCTGCCCATGTGTAAGCGCCCGCTATGTGTTTATAGCTCACACACCCAATCACACCACAACAAAACACCACAGGTGAGACGCCGCGTCGGTCATCGTGCACTGCAACCCCGGTCGCCCTATCTGTTGCTTGCAGACAAATGGAGAGGCCGAAAAGTACGAATACTAAATCTTTCAAACTGACATCTCGAGTCTGAAGCCCAAAACAAACGTGGCTCACATAAACATTAATGACATGTTACTCAATACCAGGACGATGTTTGTTAGGAGGTTGAATCTACGTACGCTGCTGGACCCATAGAACGCCGGGCGGCTAGAAGGCTGCAAAGTATACCCCACTGTAGATCAATGCCGCTACGGGCTAGTCGTAAACACTAGTGAGACATGGTTTGTGTGTCACGGTAAGCTCTGGGAAATAGGCGCCAGCCATACCTTCCACAGGATTTGCTTTCCAGCAGAATATTGTTCGGGTGTCTGTTGACTCTTACGTAGGGGCCGATTACACTACTTAGTTGATAATTGGAGAACCGCAGCTTTAGCCCTTTGTTTATATCAGTACGGCTGCGGCTCGGTGAAGGCAAGTGTATTATACTTCTTCATGTTTGTGGTCCAGCCCCACATCAAACTGCTCACACCCGGAACCAACTGAATGACCTGTACTCCACTGCAGTTCGTTTGACACCGGTGAATATCAAGCGGCTTCTCCTGGACCATTTACAAGCGCGGGTTGGGTGGGAGTCAGTGGCCTGCATGGATGATCTTGGACCCCGCGGTATGAGTGCAGTCAATGGAAACTTTATGCAACCGTTCCATTCATGTTTTATCCATGAGATGGTTACCATAACAACCCGTCAGCTAGCGGATGCCAGCGATACCACGATGTAGACTAACTCACAAAGTTGGCCGCATCATTTGCATGGTTGCAGGATCATGTGACGTCGCGACATTCGTGAAGTACGCATCAGGAGATTGATGTGCAATTTTGAATACGGAGTGGATCATAGACTTGTCAGGACCACGAGACTTCGTCGAAGATTAGCCAGATAGTGGTGGAAACTGAATGGTGAGCGATTTAAACAATCAGACGCGAGAAAGGTGTTAAGACTGCGACAGCTGCCATCGTGACAATCGGTATCTAGTGCAAGAAAACAGCCAGGCAGTTTTTAGGACAACGATATAGTCATTCTGATTCAGACAGGAAATGAGGCTTTCGTTGTTTATATGATACGCCCAAACAAGGCTGAAAAATGAGCCACAGTCTTTGGCTTTTTCGGTCATCTAACCGATGAGCCTCACCGATCCAAGAATGACTGCTGGGAAAAGTAAGGCCAGTTGATCTACGGTTATTGTGAACGTCGCCAACACCTGAATTTCTGTGGTTTGCCTAAAACGATTTTGGGCACACTCATTCAGTCTGTTAAGGCGTTTTTGGGCAGGAAATGAAACATTTTGAACTCACAACTGGAGGATCTCAGAAAAGACGGGCCCATTCCACTTCGTTACTTGCTCAACTTGCTGGCTAACGTTGTCTAGATTACCCTGACTAACCTGTCTCGTCGCCTCATGAAAGAATCACACAGCGTTTCTCCGGACCTGATTGAGATGCACTGAGTTACTGGACACCTGCGAAACGGGAAAACTGCAGGAGACGATGGGTTTTCGTGGACAAGTTCTAAACATGGTGAACTGTATTTGAAACGTACTCTGCTCCCGTTAGTTCACTTTAGCTGGCAACAGGATACAGTTCATCAGCGCAGAAAGAAGACATATGTTGCGATATGTTAACATTTCGTTTACTCTCATCAGTCGCAAACGTAAAACATGCAAGTTATATATGACAGACAATTAGGGATAAACAGGGTATGGACACGCATACAATCACACCACGAATTATGTCATCACCACCACGGCAACCCTATAGGTTGCTTCACCCACTTTTGTGCACATAGCGCCGGCTGGTGAGCTATAATCAGCATGGCTTCGCTAAAGGCCAGTAGTTTCGGGTTCTGATGACGTAACAATATTTTGAAAGAGTTATGAGGGACCACCTGGTGACCTGTTATCATAAGGTGTCTTGCAATCGATGATGCGGGGCTTCGAGTACCAGATTCACCGGCTTCCGGTTGTTGTGTCATGCGCTGTTTTAACCAGTTTGGGACGTGTTCGGCCACACGCTGAGATAGCCGTCGGTCTGTTCTGCCTATGTAAACGTCACCGCAACTGCAAGTGAACTGATAGACAACGTGAGAGACAGAATGGTCAGACAGACTGCGTTCGCGATTGTGTAGAACCGGTCCTTTGGTGGTTTGAACCAAGCGTAATTGGGCAGCCGCATACGTACGGGATAGGGCACACTTCAGTTTGTACTTGATGTCGTTTGCAAGATGATCGCCTTTGAATTGCAAAAATAGAAATATATCTTTCTTCTGAGCTGTTTGCACTTGTCCATTGCAATTGGTCGCCTTGCTGTGAATATCTATGAACTTTTCAGGATATCCATTTGCCAGCAACGTTTTCCTCAGCATTTCTTGTTCATCCTGCAGTTTATCAGGAGTGCAAATACGTCTGGCCCTATGAAATAGAGTTTTGATCAAACCCCGCTTGTATGCTATTGGGGCAAAGCTGGAGAACTGGAGATATTGTCCGCCCCATGTTGCTTTGCGATGGATCGATCGCTGTAATTTCCCATCCCCACACCTAGTGATGAGTACATCTAAGAATGCTAAACTGTCGTTTGATTCCTTTTCATGAGACAATGATAGGTTGGGGTGAATAGAATTAAGAAGATTAAAAAATAACTCAAAATGATCAGTATCCGTAAAAATCAAAATATCATCAACATACCGCTTGTACAGTAAGGTTTTGGCAATATTATCACAGACTTGCCGTTCAATCATTCCCAAGAAGACATCGGCTAATGTTGGGCCTAACGGACTACCCATAGCCACTCCGTCTACTTGTCTATAAGAAAGCCCTTCAAAATTGAACCTGATATTTTCTGTACACAGTAAAATGAGGTCCTTAAGATATTCAAGTGGAATACCTATATCACAATTTTGGCTGGAAATAAAATCACATAAGAACTCAACTGTCTCATGAAGAGGAACGTTAGTAAAAAGGGAATCAACGTCAATGGAATACATAGTTTGTGAACTCACCGACACACGTTCTAATGTCTCAGCTAGTTCAAAAGAATCATTTAAACAATGGGGAGATAACAGTTTGCGAATGGGGTCCAAAATTTCAACCAGCCATCGAGCAACTTTATGATATGCTGAATTGTTCATGCACAAAATTGGTCGCAGGGGTGTTCCATCCTTGTGTATTTTGGGTGCACCTCTCATCCTTGGTGTTTCCGTGCCGATTGGCTTCATGTGCCTATATTGATTTTCAGATATGTGGCCGTGTAACAGCAGTATCTGAAGTTGTCTCGCTACTTGCTTTTCCAACAGTATGTTGTTTTCACTCGTCTTCTCTTCCTTGAACTTCCGTTGGTCTTCCAAAATGGTATTCATTTTCATCATGTAATCATCCTTGTTCATGATGACAACACCTGAACCTTTATCCGGCTTTAGAAACACCATGTGTTGCATTCCTCTCAATTCTTTCATGGCTTGATAGTGTTCCTGTTTCAGACAACACTGCTGACGAATAGGTGCTGATATAAATTGGTTAGAAATATCTACCAATTTTGCGCGGAACCAACCCGTCTCCTCGGGAGACGTGGGCGACAGATCTTTCAACTGATCGTACATATATTCGAATTGCACCTGCGTATTCAACTTGTTGACTTCTTTGGGTGGTATTTTAAATTTCAGTCCAAGGGAGAGAACATCCAGCTGCGTTTGTGTGAACAGTTCGTCAAAACTTAATGAATGCCCCTCATCGTACCTTTACTCGCAAGAATCCTGTTTACATCCAAATGTTGCAGTGGCTTTGTAAACCGATGTTTCCGAGGATCACTGTGAATACTTGGTCAGTCACGATGCGATGGACAGAGCGCTCCCCACTCGACAGACCAAGAAAAAGCATAATGAATTCAACCAGCCAGTGCACGTCCCTCTTATACATTCCACCGAGGCGTCTGACCTTATGATTCATGGTGCACTGCGGGTTGTGCTTGGTGAGTCTGAATGTCCAGGTGATTTTGTTGTCTGAATCAGAATTTTGTATGTGAGTAAGTAGGGGAAGGAACAGTCTTCTTGGTCGATTTCTAATAAGTTTGTAACTAAAGAGGCTAATAGTGAAGAACAAATGTTTTGTGTGATTCTTCATCAGATGCACGAGAGCTTGATGTGAGTATGATGTCGATATTTGTTTGGCTCATTCGTGGTTGCATTCTGCGATGATGACCTAAGTAATGGGTTGGTTCAACTTAACATACGTCCCCGTAACTTGTTTGATTCAGCCCCTATTACTGTCAAATTCGATGTGGCAGGCGTTAGTCACGTTTCACTGGTTGGGGCTGGTGAACCACAGGGTAGATCGCAGGTGTAACATCGAATGGTCAACTGGAAGGCACTTGAAGGCATTTTGTTGCCTGTAGATGCCAGGTGAAGTTAACAGAACACCTTAAGAACCTCAAGAATCTTCCATCTCTGCAACTGAAGCGAAGCCATGTTTGATGTCCTTTTACTGGAACAATGAACATCTGATCTGCAGAGAAAATTGAGTAAGAATAGGAGGTAACCTCTAACGTATTACAAGAGAAAAAATACAGGCGACAACCTGATCACTAATGGGTAGAGTGATCAGGTTATTATGACACAATAGAGAACAATCTTAATCTGTCTACCGTTCAAGAGGGATTGCGTGAAACAAACACTCAACCGTCGACTATGTTAGACCCTTTCCGGCGACAACATACGG
>LUCH01000032.1:394756-430153 GCA_013368495.1 Paragonimus heterotremus | reverse complement strand
CAGTCAAGAAAGATATCTTCACAAGTTCACGGGCAATCTTGCACCTCAAACTGGCCACACGGCGCAGCATTTTGCAGGTCTCAGTGGGAATTTGTCGCCTTCCTGGACTTAATGACCTATCCTGACCCGCTTATTGATTATCAACTCCTCTAGTTGTTTGCTATAAAAAAACGCACCCGTGTTATTGTAAATTTGGTACTGACGAGTCAATACGAAGTGCTCATATCTACCAGTGTTCGAGTTCTAACTGCTTTGTTCAAACTATTAATGGGAACCAATTGTTTCATATTTCTAAGGCGACGAATTCCCGCTGAGATCTGCAAAATGCTGCGCCGTGTGGCCAGTTTAAGGTGCAAGATTACGAGTTGTGAATGTAGCCCCGGGACGCATATCACAAATGGAATAGCTTGACTAAATCAAAAGTAGGTAAGCAACCAAGATCATCAAAAGTGGACGTGTGAACGCGACTAACAAAAATGTCATTTGCTATAGTCGCTACACTTGGGGACAATCGACGGGAACAGTTGCATCTGTCTTAATACCAAAGCCTTCCTTTTTCTTAGTTGGGGGCCGAAAGTTCAAATTCTGTCAACAGTAGTTCTACTCCGCAGTCGAACTAACGTATGGTTTTGAGGTTTTATAACAATGCTTAACAAAATCACATCCACGAACAAATGATACTGACCGTATAGACTCGTGGCATGTCATAACACGACTAGCAAATGCGGCTATCCAATTACGTTTGATTCAAATCACCGGAGGACCCGTTCTACACAATGGCGAACGTAGTCTGTCTGAACATTCAGTCTCCCACGTTGTTTATCAGTTCACTTGCAGTTGCGGTGATGTCTACCTAGGCAGAACAGACCGACGACTATTTCACTGAGTGACAGAACACGTCCCAAACTGGTTAAAACAGCTCATGCCACAACAATTTTAAACCGGTTGTTTCGTTACTCGAGGCTCGCATCATCGATTGCCAGACACCTCATGATAACACGTCACCAGGTTGATCCACTTAAATCATTCAAAATATTGTTACGTCATCAGAACCCGAAGCTACTGGCCTTTAACGAAGCCATGCTGTTCAGAACTCATCAGCCGGCACTATGTCCACAAAAGTGGTTGAAGCAACCTATAGGGTTGTCGTGATGGTGATGACATAATATGTGGTGTGACTATATATGTGTCCATACCCTGTCTATCTCTATTTGTGTGTCATATATAACTAGCACATTTTAAGTCTGCGACTGAGGAGAGTAAACGGAATGTTAACATATCACAACATATATCTTCTTTTTGTGCTGATAAAATTATCGAAGAGAATCCAGTGTTTCATCTGTCGTTGTCTCAAATTCAAACGTTTATGGTGCGACCAAGCAGTGAAATCCCACACACAAAAAGAATGCGAGAGAAATGATATCAGATTGCCGAATCAAAATTTGTTCATTTCAGGAAGCTTCATTTCAGCATGCCACCAACATGGGCAAGTCAACTGGAGCACGATAGCGCTACATAAACAGGATCACAAGTTACCGACGCTAAGAGGTTGATGACGGCCATCGCGTTTAATTCTCCTGACTATTATATATGATTTTACGCCTTTCCGCATATTATTTTTTAATCTTAGGTATATATTATCTTCGTGCTGCCTTGAAGTAGTGTTTAAATTTTACCAGATGTGTCTGGCACCGATTTCGCTAACCTAATCCGAAAGACTCACAATCGCTATCCGAACGCTTTTGATGTATATCTTCAATTCATCCTAAGAACGAGTTTGCTGACTGAACAGAGTGTACACAAAGTGAGTTCGAAAAGCTGTTAGCCGACACCCTAAGCTGGTTTATTTCAGCTCCAGATTGCCATACCAAAAGGTTTTGAAATATGTTTGATAAAAAAGAGAACCATATTCGAATGGATAGCTTTTTCTATCAGACAGTTGATTCAACACGGTCTCCAGCTCATTTTAAACGTAACTTTGACTTCCAATAGAATCATGTTTAGTCAGAAAACTCACCTTCTGAATATACAAAACGTCCACGTAACTAAAATGCAAAATATACAATGAATGTGGTGTTCATAAACAAGCAGCTAAGCGGTGAATTATTGTAAAATCTATTCGCTGGTCTCCAACGCAAGCTCATCTTAAAAGCGGATTAAAATTTGCGCACATTCTGGACAAGGATATTTGGCACCATCGAGATCGTACAAATGAGGGTTACTGGAGCTATCTGCTTTCCTTTGGATTTGTGCAACAGCAAAACTTACCCCAATTTTGCATTTTTTTAATGACTTCAAGTTGGTACGTTAATGGTGAGCTAGTGAGCTAGTACATAGAATGTAGGATATACACAAGATGTTTTATTCATTTAAGCAAGAATAGTTTTACAATGAAAATCATCATGTAGACCCGCCTTGCTGCATTCGGCCAAGACTGTTGTGATTGCCTAACATTAGTAATGATACCGTGCTATGTGCCGGTTGCTGCTTATAACTCTGATTCTGTTGTGCCCTCTTAATTACATGTATTCAGAAATCGTGCGTTTCTGATGCGAGCCCGTTTGCGTGGTTCACCGTTGATGGCGAGCCAGTGTGTTAGTGACAGCCAGCACTTGACAATGTCTGAGTGGAATAGACCATGTGACTTCCCTGATTAGACAAGTCAGTTCCAGCCTGCTTGCTCCTGCGTGTTAACGTTGCACAGTCTACTGTTTAACCGTACGGCTGTGCCTAATTGGTGGTGCCTGCACTTATGAAAGTAAATTGTCCTTTTTGCGACAGTACTGTACTGCAGCACTCCGTTTGTACAACAAGGTTTTGACAATATTATCTGAGACTTGCCGTGTTATCATCCTTAAGAGGATGTCGGCTATTGTTGGGCCTAAAGAGCCGCCCATAATCACTCTGTCTGTTTGTTCCTAAGAAAGTCATTCGAATTCAAACCTAATGTTCTCTGTACACTGTAAGATCCTTGGGATATTCAAGTGGAATGTTTATATCACAGTTCTAGTTACATAAATATTCAACTGTCTCATGAGGAGAAATATTTTAAAAAGATCAACGTCAGTCGAATATGTAACTTGTAAAATCACCAACATGTATCTTGTTTTTACTAGTGTGATGAGGACGAGCGGTCGACCCATACTACTCACACCACCACTACTCAGTATGGGGACGACAAAGTAACCATAGGAAAAACACGGGAAGAAACCTCCCGCCAAAAAGACAGTGCATTTTGCTATGGAATAGCTCGGGCTATGCAAAGAAACTGAGCATTAGCTTCTGTGACACCTGGGACCTTCTGGAACGATTGCCATATGCAAATGAGTGTTTTGTTTCTAGTCTGATTTGAGTGCCTAACACGTGTTGATTTGCCGATTTGACGACACTTGTGCAATCTACGTTCTTGGGTGACAACAATCGCTTAAAGTTCTTTGGAGATCAGGACTTACAATCACCCAGTGAACGAACACGTTTGTGGGACTGTTTATGTGTAAGTTTGGTCGCGGACATGTTAGTTTATTGCTACATATTTCTTATTTATGCACTGATTACGTATTTAGAGGGACGACGAATAAACTATGGGAAACCCCATTGAAGCTGAATAACAAACGCGAAGATTCAAGAAAAGGTGTGATCCAAGTAGACGTGCCAGCGAATTGATTGCAGAAAGCAAGCCACTTTCTTGGGTACTAAACACCCTCAAGCGAATGTTAGGTCTCCCCCAACCATGTTGCACGAGCTTCTTCTTTATTCATCATTATCATACGCAGAACGAGTGCGTGGACTTGACTGTTCATATTGGTGCGGTTAAACCTATCAATGATGATCGCATTTCCAAGGATTGCACATCGAATGCTAAGTAACTTTCCATTCACTATAATAGTGGTAGTTAACCTCTACATGTGCTGTCAACCAAACGAATTTGTATGTGGATGTAACTGGTCGGCTTAGTCTGAAACCGCTGTAGAACAGTCTAGTGGGGTCTAGAGAGCATAGATTTTAATACATTCTGGTATTTATTCTTTACTGATATTAGAGCCAAGGTGGTGTCTCGACGAGTATATGCACTAGTTCAGCTTAAGAGGTTTTAAGGTGATATCGTGTGTCATACGAAGCCTAACTGGGTGACTAGTGAAGGGTTGCTTCTCCAAACAAAAGGGATTCCTAAGTAGGTTGGCTTGTCTAATGCACTTAGCGAGTGGATTGTGTCCTGAACAAACATAATAGCCGACATGTTTTGCTTAAGGCCACTAAATAGTATCAGGAGTATTGTGTTCTGAGAGTAGGCTTTCATTTGCTTTGAAAGATTCTCCAGCAGAAAGGAGTTGAATTAGTCACCACAAGGATAATATCATCGGCAGAGTCAAAATCGCTAAGCACACTATCGTGAAACTTGCAGCCAAACTAATACCTCGTTGGTGCCAACTCTGCATCCGTTTCCTTTAAGGATGGCGGTGGTGGTAACGAGTTACCCAAGGACTGGCGGTTTACATATTTCATAATTATTCTAATGACTTGACTGAAAGGTAGGCCTTTGACTTTTTTAGAAACTTCCAGATTAAGATACTTCTTTCGGCTTTCAAGTAGTTGTTGAATTGCCCGAGGAGTTCTTCAGTGTTACGCCGGCGAGATGACACCGTACTTTAAGTTCGTGAAAATGTCGGCAATCATTACTCATTAGTGACTTTTGTGTATTAAAAGTTCAATTCTCATACAGTGCTAGTTTATACAGTGGGAGGGGTCTAGACAATTATTTATCTCAGGATCCTCATAGAAACAGTCGCTTGTCTGGTCAACCTTGCTTCTTGCTAGGTTGTTGTGGTTGTTCCGTCTATACACTGCGTCGATCCAGCGGGCTGTCTTTACACAGACTTCTGTCCTTTCAAACCCAACCGTGTCAGAGGGACCGAGCGAGAACAGCCAGTTGAGAAACAGTTGAACTCACAAGGTTTCATGGGAGTGCTTAAGTGATAATGCGCAGTTATACGGCTATGCAACAGAAATACTTCTATAGTTGTGGCACCGTTGTCTTTCGATTGGTAACCAATATGTGAAGAGAAATACCCCCAAACGAAAGAGCACTCCGATCAATCAACGACTGATTGTGACCACCGGTGTACTTTGCACTATATTGAAAAACTCTGTCATCATTCGAGAGTCTGATGTAGATTCATAGTGCTCTTGGTCAAGGTAAGTTTCACACTGCTAACCGAGTCAGACTGTCAAGCTACTAGCTCCCGGTATATTCTCTCGGAAAACCCCAGCTGTTGTTTTCTGGCAAGTAGGACTTTTGAATCAGAGACTCGCAATGGGGTATCAAATGTAGGTCTACTTCCGCGGCATAAACGACCGGAAAATAGAGGGACTTATCTTTTCTCTGATAGAACAGTCTACTCATTTTCACTTTCTTCCACCTCCGTTACTAAATATCCTCACAGCGAGCCGATACAGTTGACAGACATTAGAGTGTTTGACGTGCGCAGTAATCGACAAATGAATCAGCAAGCTGCTTTGGTCAATACCACCTCGAATCTAGAACCGGATGTATGCAGTGTATCTTCGCGTTGTTCTCCAGTGGAATTAATCGTTTTACAGGCGTTTGTTTTAGGTTCTCCGATGAAGATAAATCCGAACACTGTGGTCAACGTGAAGTATGGATTACATACAGCTTTGAAACAGAGTAGAACTTGCTCGGTTGGATTTCAGTGAATGGTCGTCTATTTACCGTCAGGCTTAGCATTCCAGTGAAAGTCGGTCGACCCGGATCAGAAGGACGTTAGTTATTTGATGTACCTACATACGCTCCAACAGTTCAGATGGTGTTGTAAACGTCTTCATCGATGCATTTTTAAATCCTCCGAGACATCATTGTGCTTGCTCACAATATGAGCGCATATTTTAGTAGTCTTATTCCTGAGAAGATGTGGTTAGACGTTGTGTTCCTCGTCCAGGCGCGACGTGCTGACAATGGTGGGTGGTTGTTAGAACTATGCGCATCTCACCTTCCCAGAAAAATATGAGGCGCTCTGGCCCAGACTTTAGCTTCGTGGTAGTGACATATTCCAAATTGGTGTTATATACCGTTCGTTATCACGTATCGAATCTGGCGTCTGGACCAATTTTCTTTACACGGCTTTTCTGCCATCTTCTTATGGATGATTTCAACACACTCAAACGGAATGGGGTCTCTACAGTTCATTAAGACAATGGTTCCGGATTTAGAAAACCCTGGCAACTTTGATCCGTGAGAAAGCCTGAACACATGTCAACCAACTTATAAGATACCGTCCAGAACAGACAGCATCCTGGACTGATCTGGTTATCACGCATAAAACACCTCGCATACAGGGGAGCCAATAAACCGCTGCTGGGACATGATAACCGTTCACTGCAAATATTGCTTCTATCTTTTACTAGTTTCAAAAAGCTGAAACGAAGACTTCATTTCGAAGCCTTCTGAAGACAAAATCCAGAGCACTATTGTGCTCCTACAGTACACTCAGCCTCGAGTTGGACTTAAAGTATCCCATTCTTAAAATTTCTGTTTATTAACCTACTGAGACATTTGTCCCTAGCAAAGTATGAAAGTCCTCCTCTCGTTTAACGATTTCGCGAAACACTGCATCTTCTTGACGCACGTTCTCCTCTGTTCTCTAAGCAGACGGGCAAACAGGCGAACATAGAACCTTTTCGAAGCAAACGAAACAGCCACACACGAGTTCACCGACACGTCCAGAAGTTACAGACTAATATCCTATTGGTGACTAAAAGAGACAAAAACTTCTTCAAATATATCAGCCACTAGAGAAAAACTTAAATCTCAGCGTTTACTCTGCATTCATCCAAGAGAGAAACCTCCAAAACCCTCAAGTGGTTGACAACGCGTTCAGGTAGTGATACTCAGCAATCTTTCGTGTGGTCTCGCTTAACTGACAGCCTCTTATCTAGCGGTGAAAATTTCAACATCCTCCCCTGAAGGTCGACTTCTCTGAGCAGGATGTTCAAAGTACCTTATTCAAGGTTAATCCATAAAGTACGATGTAGTCGGGCGCGATCCATCTTAGCATCTTCAAGGTGGCGATTTTCAGTTTGGTAGAGAACTTCCATGAAATTTTCAAGCAGACACATTAGCATGCCATAAAACATAATGGGACATCTGTTAATACACGTCATTCTTCAGCATGTTATCTCAATCCATAACAGGTTATCGTTCATTCTGGAGTAAGCACCTGGACTCAGATCATGCGGTTGTTCGTGTTCGCTTTGTTTTATCCCTTGCTCATTAATCATCTGCTCGCAAACATAAAGGAACTTGGTTGGAAAATGAGAGACGAAGGTACACAAAAAGCCAGTCACACAGCACTGACAGCTGAACCGCCCGGATCACAACAGTGGAGTAACTTAAACGAACATTAAGGAAAAATTTTAACAGCTACTCGAACGCCTTCGAAATCCATTTTATTCAAATGGGCATCGATGAAATTACAGAAATGGATTTCTGCTAAATGGTCAGAATGTTCGACAAAATGTTGACCGATGCCTCTGACTCTGAATGCGATAAAGTCTGTCGTGAATTTGAACGCTATCTCGCAAAGAATATGCGCAAGAATCTTGAAGCTGAATTTTCGCAGAAAGCGAAACAGACGGATAAGGCAATTTTGTCTTGGAGTAGTCGGGTGCTGTTGCTCCTGATTTGTAGTTGTATCAGCCATCGAAAGTGTGTTAGTGAGACTACAGGCAAAAACATAGTTCACGGATTTTTATCCTGTCGCGGCAAATTGACAGATAGGATAAACACATTGGTGGAGAGTTCAACTGGCCTGAGCCAGCTCATTCTACTCTGACAGAGATTATGTTTAGCTATGTCATTCCAGATGACCCTCCGTCGAGGAACAAAGTGACTTTAGTACTTAAAACCTAATAAAGCCCAAGGTCAGGACCTTCTTTCTTCAGCAATTTTCAAAGACGGTGGTGAGAGGTTGTTGTTCGAACTGACCTCACTCTTCTTTGCCATATTGGAGACTGAAGAGGTGCTTCAAGGCGGATGCATATCAGCAGTCATCCTCATTTTCACAGAATGGGCCACATCATCATATGGCAAACACAGAGATGATAATCTTATCTTTATCACATTCAAATTGCTCACAGCTTCCAAAAAAAATCATTTAAGGAAGGAGCATGGGGGTCTCGACCCAGTTGCTGTTGTACCGATCATGTTTTCTCCTTGCAACAGACAATGAGACATTAACACTTCTTTTCTCAACCAATTTTCCTGACATCTCTAAACCCAAATGCTACCTTCTTTTGTTCGGTTGCCTAAATGAAGCTGTCTTCATCGCTGAGGAGTTCTAGAAAATTATGTCGACTTTGTGAAGTCGTTATATGTCCACCCTGAGTGCGGAATGCACACTTGTAGACAGCTACTCGGAGCGTACTTAACGTCAGGTAATGTTCAACAATGGCGTCCGATATTCCCTTTCCTCTTCAACTTTACGATGCGCAATACTATGGAATGATCACTGACCGATATTGGACGTATGGACAACGTAAATTCAGTCAGTTCTTCCACAGAGAGCACAAAGACCATGTCAAATTACTAGGATGGAGTATCTGGTCCGTATGGTATGAATTTATCGCCTCCAAAGTGCAAAGTTTTGTTACTGGTTTTGGGTGGTATTAGCTTCATCTTTGGTTCCGTTAACAAGCCGGTGGAGACTGTCGATGCTCTCATCAACCTGGGTAGTATCATTTCTTCAGCCGAGGAGATATCAACGAGGCTACCGAGGACACTCACGAGCCTTCCACATTTGGGTCGTCACAGATAATTTCAGCTAATTATTAAGAACAAAGTCTACAATTTATTTGCAGTAATCAGTAAGTCGATTGAGAATAACGCAACGTTAAGTGCAAGTTGTAACGCTCTACATTTCAGCCAGCCCGGGTGGCCTGATTCATTCATTGGGAAGAGGCGTACTGACTCTCCGTACTCCATCACTGTTGTCTCGGTCGGTTAGCAGCATCGTATGAGCAAAACGACAGTCAGTTGGCGAGCACATGAGAAATGTGCGAGTTCATGGCTTATCATTGAAAAAGTGAAAATACACAATCTTCTTTGGTTGGGTCGTATAATTGCTGCGCCAACAGAGTGTCTGCCGCACCCTCCATTGTTAAGTGTGGCTATTGATTGTTGGGAGAAAACACAAGAAGCCTAGTGATCAAGCAGTCACGGTCTATGAAAGACGTAACCGTCCTGATGACCTAGATTGATAAGTGCCTCTTGTCTGGTTGAGGTGTTCACGGCCACTCATAACGCTAGCTGAAAACAAACTCTGACGTATCACAGTTAATGGCAAGCCTTGTTGATGTTTTTTCACGAAACTCAGCCGTCTTTGGTTTTTGGTTCACACTCTATGCTTTTCCTTGTCTGTTTATCTGTATTTGTTTACTGCTCTGCAACATCATGTAAACTGTCAAGAAAAACGGTAGCCCGAGACATGGTATCACTGGTAGGATCAAATCCGAACACCTTCCTAGGCTATCTAAACAGATAGTCCAACCTGACATTTTCCATACAGCACGATTGTAAACCACGGTCAGGCATATTTTCAAGGTGGAGGAGCGGAATTTTCCTGTAAGCTATATGTTCATTGGTCTTGCTTTTATCTCATACAAAATAATGGAGAGTTTATTAAAGCAGGTCATCCTCAAACCCATATTTTATCTTCTACGAAGCACGACTCCCTTTTTAACTGTAGGGAACATGTTTACTTTCCTCGATGGTCTCACAAATGCCGAGGACAAAGGTCTCGTCTTGGATGCTATTTCTTCTATTTTGCCTAGGCTTTCTACCGTGTCCCACAAGGTTCACCAAATACAATTGGAAATTTAAGACATCCATCGCGTGTTTCTTTGCCGGATTACTCCCTTTATTGGTAACAAAATGTTTAGTGAAAACCGCATCCCGTCTTTCAATTCTGTATCAGATATACGCAAGAGATCTTCAACAGACGGTACTGACGTATTATATCCACTTCACATCAACGACCTTTTGGATAGTTGTTTGATGAACTCTGTTCTTTATGTTGACGAATGAGATTTCTGGAATGCTTATAAACCAGGTTAATTACTGTGCGATGTTCAGATGATTCAACTACATGACAATGAATGTGCACGCATGTTATTTACAAAGAAAGAATTGTCTCCACATAAACAAGAATTTACCTTAACCACTTTGCTAGTATTATTTAAAATCATTGTTTGAATATGATACTGAAATTTTGTAACTTAGCATAATAGGAAATACACGCGCTATTGAGCATATTCAACGTGGAGCTGAAAAACTGGTCATGTACTCAAGAGATACAGTGTATGTGTCGCACCCGCATCCGCATGAATTTCACCGAAACAGCGATGACGCAGTTCTCACACACTTCAGTGGTGTAAGTTCTCTGTGTTACTGTCAGATAACAGTTAGTGAATGTATGCCAAGTTGCTTTAAATTCTTCAGGCAACAATTCTTTGATTATTAGACTGACAGTCACCGGGAAGGCCTTGCTTCTAAGGTTTAATAGTTGATTTTCCAACTTTTTAACTCGTCGATAAATTCCTATATACTTGAAACGTGGTTTGAAATTTTTACTGTGTTTCAGTTACCACATGTGGGATGCTACAACTCGTTTCCAATCATCGTTTCTCCAATCAACACATGCCCGTTTGATATCGAATAAGACGAACTGACCGGATCCAGACGCACTTGTGCGTTAAACAATGAAACCGCTAACCACGAGTTACACGTGCATTCAGGCTAAAGTGAACTGATTGCTGGGTACCACATGCTGTCTCAAAAATAAGCACTTCTATTATACACACACGCACGAGTGCCTAATGATGCAGTGTTTAAGTTGACCTATGAATATATTTCCAGGATTATAATAAGTACTAATTAGGTCAAAACTCAACGATATTCCGTTGGCGCGTTGTTGAAGTGTTAACGGTTAATTGTGGTCAGATAATTCAGTATAATGCATCATTGCAATTCTAACCGTAGCTATTATCCTATGGGAATACGGAAGAAGGTGGCTGTACTGTGTACACTCGTTCAGGTGATGCACACTTTACACGGCTGCTGGCAGCGTGTTGGAGAAACGTTCAGCCGGAATGATATCTTGCATGGAAAAAATATATTCTTTTCAAGAGTTTCCATGGAATTATCGGGAGCGAAATTTTACGGTTACATACACATCTTTATATCACAAAACCTAAGCTTATTCGGAAGTACATTTCAATTATAATGAAAACTCGGACACCTGGCACTAAAAATATATGGTCATGATATCTTCGCAGGTATGCGGTTATGGTTTCTGCACCATACAGGATTACTGAAGCAGACGGAAGGGGAAAATGTACTGCTAACAGCCCTAAAGTGACGTGCATATCAGCTTGCGAGATAACACCACAGCAAACAGGATGCATTTATCACTAGTACGGAACAGAACGCTAGATTCATAGTTTATGCGCACTTAGCCGTCTATCTTGAGTATCCGCATGACAGTTGGATTGGTAGCAGTACGGTTTACGGATTAAGCCCATACAATCTGAGGCTTGTTATCAGCCAAAATGGACTCTATGAGAATCATTGCACTGGTAGGAAACTTTTGAAATTTCTGTGGAATTGGCACGTTCTCCCTACGGCCTACTGGCAAAAATGTTCGCTATGTTACTACCGGTTTTATCGTACAAGTGTAACAAAGTATTTAGGAGGGACACAAAGCTGTGGTTGTGCCATTTGAAACACCTACTTTGTCATTGTGATGATCGTTAAGGCTGTAGTGTGATACTTCACTTTTTGTCCACCTTGCACCCAAGTGACCAATGAAAGCGTTGAGGAACAATATGGACAAAAATGTGTTATACAACACTTTGTCGCACGGATACAATCTGAAAGATTAATCATGAACACATCAACTGGTAGTACTCATCATTGATTGCCTGGTGAATGATTCTGGTTGGTTTTGCCTATTTTTCATCATACTCATTAACAGGAAATGATGCCTTATCCTCCAAAGAACGTCCCTCTGTCGTGGTTTCCACACAAAGTGTTCCATATTTCACGCCTAGCACAATGAATTCCATTATCTCTAACGGAATCAGATCACTACATTTCACTGGTGAAACCCTAATCCACCCACAATAAACCGTCATGGTAACCCACATGTTCTAGTGCGTCCTTAACATAAAATTCACCTGAATTTTTATCCGATTGAATGGCATTCAACAACATACTATTGATTCAACATATAGAAACGTTTCAACAACATTACGCGAGTATCATTCCCATTTTTGTTCGCGTAGAACATTTAAACAATCTTGAGGCGAATTCGACTCACCCTCAAGTGTCACATTTTAACCTTCTTAAATTAAGTTCAACTGAAAATACTGTGGTTAGTTTTCATAAGCTTTGACCTTAATCTTCAGTAGTATTATAGATCACTAACCCTATTGTGGTTACCGTGTATCAGATATATACTGTTTCACTTGATATGCAAAGGCTAACCGTTGCCAGACGATAAATTATCGAAAGATCTGTTCCTTCCCAATAAATTTGAAAAAGCTTTCGTTGCAAAAGAATCGTCAGGATACTTGCTAAATTGGTTTAAACAAAATTGTTTCCCACGATCGCACTTAAAAAGCTTTTCTGTGGTAATATGACAGAAGTATCAAACATGTGCTAAAATGGTTTAGCCTGCCATGTACTGACGTCGGCTGAATCATTCGTGACTCAACGAAACTTTACTTCTGTATCCAATTCTGATTTCCTGTCCGAATTGACTTCTGGTTAGCACAGTCACGTACATTCACTTTTGAATGTTTTCCGGCAAAACAATTTGTGTGGTTACCACTGTTGTACTGTGTTTTAACTTTTGAAGAGAATCAATAACTATGGTACTTTGGCTCAGCAAAGATCCCGAGCGATAGATTCTCCGCTTCAATGAGCATGACAGGTTTGGTGAAATAGTTCCACATCGGAACAAGTTGATGGAATACACCACTCAGGATTCTGTGTTCTGAATCAAGTTTCACGTAGCATAGCCCTTCCAGACTGTTATTAGATCTGCCGGAAACAAACTTTTTCGTTTAATCCTACTCATGACTTGTATTTTGAAAGTAATGAGGTCCACGGTTGCCACAGTTGTGAAATATCAAATACAATTTCATTACCTTCGACGCAGAACTGGAATTCACGGTTATAGACTACCTCCCGCATCCTGCTGAAGGAAGGAGTTAACTCGATCCCTGCTTCAAGAGTGGTATTGATTCGTAACGGTTTCAATTTAGAAACAGTCTGACACACTACGCAGCCGGATTAAATTAACTTAGCAAAACAACTCAAAATTGGTGTGATGAAATAACATAGTTTTGTATGCTATTCGGTTTTGGCCTCGTTTACATAGTCGACTTCCTCTGGAAATGCCTGAATAATTGCACGAATGTACCACTGAGTACCATTTGTGGAGAAGCGCTTGCTATTGAATCTACTAAGTAAATATACACAGACGGGTCAGAGGTTGCGCCCCGATCGCTTCGGTTATCCGATCCCCGCCCGACTGATGAGCTAACGAGAAGGCAATCCTTCGTTTGTGAATAATTTCCCTTTAGGTCACCATCCTTCGTGTTTTCCGAAGGGGAATAACTGCACTTTGCTATAAAATTATTGCAGATGACTGTGGCGCAATGTGCTGTCTCCCATTCGGTGTGCAATGTTTCGATGGTGTATTTGAAGTGCTAATATCCGCAGCATCCGACTGTATTCATAATCGGAGACGGGCATCAGTGTTGCCATCGCACAACCCGTACAGCTCATATATTCAATTGTGGAACTGCTGGACTGTATGAATACTCACAGTCAGTTAACATCCACTGACTCACGCGAGACTGATAAGAAACAGCAGGACTGACGTTTTCAAAGGGATTTAATTACCTGCATGTGCATTCGCTTTTCGGTTTCGTTAACTCAGGTAAAAATTTGCTGTACAACATGACGTTTTCACAGAAGTTGACTATTACGAGTAGCTTGTCGCAGGTTTCGCACTCCATAGGTCTTTCGTTCAGTCCATTTCAAACAGAAGGTCCGCTTTCCAGAACAGGCCGGATGAGATGTTTATAAGGATGCAGTACTCTTGATCAATCTTGAGCGCTTTCCAAATTAAACTAACTGAGTCTCCCGCTAGTAACCAGTATTATTTCTGCGATACTACCCTGTTGAATCAGGCTAGGTCGAATGAACGGACCCACTTGGATAAGGGCCTCATTGAATGGTCCAGATAGCTGGTTCCATAGGAAAAATGAATTAGGTCTACGTAGAACGAAGATGAAGAAGTGGACGTTTTATAATTTAGTCGCATGCACACAACCGAACTAGAATTAAAGTGGACATGTGGTTTGACAATGTTAAAAATTTTGAGAACCTACGTTTGATATTTCTACTGATTATTCTGCTCTTGAATAGTAAGCGGATGGTCATTGTTCTCTTTTCTTATTAATGCGGTTAACCTTTATAAATCTCCAGTTGCCTCACTTAAACTACCAAACGCTTCATCTGGTCATTTTGTGTCAATGTTACACTTACGAGTGTCCTTTTTAACAAACCTTTCCTCGTGACAGCACTTCCAAAATACGCTGCATCCAAATGTCACCACGTTCAAGAAAATCCGCCTAATGGAATATTTCGCAACTGCAGAATGAGCATCTTTCTTGTATGTAACAAACACAACTGAACGGACCAGCAACTATTTATTGAGGATGGGGCACAGTAGACTGTCTGATTATCAACCAGATGGAACAGCATTTTCTGAAATCGGACACGTTTAGAGAGGCTTCCAGATTGTAAGTCAACGCTCATCTGTGGTATCATTTTGAAACTGCAACCATTTAGATGAATTAAGATATGCTGTCGTCAGAATTCTGTACTAAAACACTGCATCGGGTTCATTGACATGGTTGCTTATATTTGACTGCTGATTCTATTCTGGCAATCCAAGATTGTCCGTTGTAAATAAAACCGATATATAGACAGAGAGCTCCACAAAACATTTGCCTGCCATTCTGATCAAAGCTGATGTAATTACTGAAGTGATAGCGTACTTCCTTCACCGTGTTATAGCGTTTATCTATAATCAGTAATATACCAGTGTACACAACCAACAATCAACTGGTTTGTTGTGGTACTAGTTTCGAGGAGAGATTCTTAACAGAGAACACCGACCTATGATTAATTCTTTTCTTACGCTCTCCTTAGTAAATTGATCGTGAAAATAGCAGTTTCTGTAACTTCCTTTATGCGTTTAGATTCTCAAGAAAATAATTTGGCAAAAAGACTGTTTTTGTCCACTCTCCTGTTTGACCCGTAGATATAAATAAAAGTGGGAGACGGTTAGAAGTTTGATCCAAAAAATTAGGAAGGCGCAAAATGATTGAAAGAAAAATGACTAGAACAGCTTGACAGTGGCTCGGAAATATAATCCAAGTGATATATTGAGATCGAGATCGCTCCGACTGTTGGCAGAAGGCGATATTCAACCACTGACAACGAACTGATAACGACGCGGCCGACGGTGAAAACAGCCTCTCCATTTCGTTAAACTCTGCGGAATTCGTGGTGAAACACGGCCTAACGACCAGTGCCAAGTGTGTACAATTCTCAATGACCCAGCCAAGTCAGTAATAACAATCGAAGACCTACGTCGCCTCTGTTCCTAACGGTAACGAAGTAGTTTCGTTCAGTTAACCAATCATCCTACTCATTTCTTAAATTTTTGAGCGACGCTTACCAGAGAACAAAAGTGGTTTTTGCTGGCTGAAATTTGTTCACTCATCTGAAGCTTTTATATTTACATTTGATGGGTGAAAACTGCCTATGGAAAACTGAACAAATCAGAGATGGCACCAGACGTAACACTTAAAGAAGAATTATGGCCTAATGAAGAGTGGTGGGATCAATTGAGGCGTGCGAAAATGACATAAGCGCCAGTCACGTGACATGTGCCGGTCAAGAGACAACTATATGCCTCATCAAGTTCAAGTGGTGTGGAAGTAATTGAGCTAAGGGGTTGTGGTTTCCACGACGTGATTTACACAGTCACGTGTTGTCAATTTTGTTGAAAATAGTTTATCTCTTTGGTATACCTTACGAAAGTTTTTAAGTGCGTCCTCCAGTCGTACTGGATTAGATTTCCGATACGGTGAAAAGTCAGCTAACTAACTGTTCAAGCTTTTTCCAGACAACCGCCTTGTGTTCACATTGTAGCCACCATGTGTCTACCACGGAACCAACAGGCGGGAGGACGTATATTAAATGAGAGAACGAAGTTAAGCATGTTGTTGCTGAGACATGGAAGTAAAAAATATGACGACTCTTGCTACAGGATGCATAATTTTGATTGCACGCCCGGTGACCAGGGCTCACATGAGCAACCTTGCCACTGGCGAACAAAATTGAAGACATTCGCCGCATTTCGGTCAATGCCACAATGAGTTTTGGATGAATGACTTGTTTAATCTTCCAAAATATCATTCAAGAGTGACTGAACCATGTTTCAGCAAGCATAAACAATTCGGTCCCAGCTGTCCAATTGCTGACGTAGTGTTTCTGACAAAACTTTAAACGTAGTTGTTGAAGCAGTTCATATTGAAAATGTGGCCCAGTGGACGGAATATCACTGGAAGCATTTTCTGATTTTTTGCAAGTATGCTTGGCTACAGTGTATGGTTCGTGCAATTTCATCTTTTACGCATATTATCCATAGCCTACTGTGCCCTGTTCCGGATGCCCACAGTGTAGAGTAAAAAAATGGTGCAGTAACAAACGATTGAATGCAATACTGTTCTAGCCAAAGTAGCTAATCTGTAACAGACGGTTGTGTATTTCCAGAGGACTGACTTGGCCGTCATTTAGGGCAGTATGTGTTATTATGTGATTTCAACTTGTAACCACGTACATCAATATATTATCAACAGAATGGCGCCCTTCATTGTATAGACGTTACTAAATATGCCTACGAGACAACGTACTATCAAGTATCGCTATCAAGCACATATATTGCGACAAATTTACATAAGGTGTTTTTAAAAATTATGCGGTGAACGTGCATGTCTCACGTATTTACAGTTGGTGTTCCAGTGGGTTGTGTGCTAGCTGAGGTCCGCGTGGGTTATCTTGACAAGTAGGCTGAGCGAACAGTGTAACAGACAGTGTTTTAGCTACGATTCGTACAGGAGGTTTATATCTTCATTTGAGAGATTCAACGGAAGCATTTGCATGGGCGGCTGAACTCTGTATAAGATCATCAGAATCGGGGTAGAAAGTAAAATTTAAAACAAAATATGCATAGCTTGAATTTGTGTTCCACAACAACGTAAATGGATCACTATTTGGAACAAAAAAGCCACGAGGACGCTTGATTTAGAAAATAGTAACAAGGTTTGCTATCACCTCCCGGAAAGCTAGACCTCATGCTGTACGTACTGTCCTTCATAATGAACGTTAGATCGCCACAGGTAACAAACCAGAGCGTGAAGAACAGCTTCTTTGTGATACTTTGTCAGATAATTTTTGTCTAACTGGGGTTATAGAGAAACATTAAGTTTGATATGTTACAATGGTTATCCAATCAACAAATATCTATATTCGTTTACTATTTGAAGAGGGGATTTCAATTTTAACTGAATCCGTAGCCTCAACCCGACCGACTGCAACACCGCGAAGGACTGATTGATGAACCCGCTTTAATACTGGCCGCAACGAGGAAGGATCCCATTGCCTTGATTCCCATGTTAACTTTGTGATTCTGGTTTATCTGTCATTTCTAATATAAGTATGCTGGACGCACACCGAGACACGTCTCTGTTAACACATTCCGAATTAGGTATGTACTCTTGGAACTGGCATCGATGGAAGTGCAGTCCCCAATGGCTAATACAAGACGAGTTATAAAATCTCTGGAGTCAAGGTTTTTCATGTCAGTTATAGCCCGAAAACTAATCTAGGTCTAAAGTTTGTTGAAGCTGGTGCTATTCGTCAAACGCACTCGCTCATCTGTATTCACAGATAAATGATTCTCAGTTTATCTTTCCTGCAGTCAGTTTGTCTCATTTAAAAATAATACCATTTCACTTCAATATATCTACCATTTTATTGGGAACCACTGACGATCATTTGATGACGTGGTAAAGCTATCCTGGTCTGCTTCATTTTACGTCATCTGAAAACATGTATTTCAATCTTAGTCACTCCGACCTCGCATATCACGACCTAATGCTTCGCCACTATGACCTTACCACTTCGTTGTATATTGCCCGTATCAATTTCGCTACAGCAACAGGGGAAATGCACAGGAGTTCTCTGTACATAAGACAACTTACAGTGAACTGTTGCTAGATTTGAATCTGAAACTCATTGTTGTAAAAAGGGTCTATTCAAAACGTATCCGAAACCCAACAACAAACATAACGCAATACAGGGAAGACAGGCAAGTTATCGACACTAGTGGGCCGAAATCAATCAAGATTGTTTCCAAAAGCAGGTGCACCTAATGTATGACATGTGATATGTAACGGATCAATTAAACCCGTATTCCTGTTCAGGCGCACCCAGTGGGCTAACGAGTTGTATCGCCCTTAAGAGGTCAACCAATATTGAAGAAACTGTCAGTGGGGCTGCATAAACAAAATGTTGGAAAAGGCATTCATAAGCAATGCAAAAACAAGTTTGAACGGAATACATTTGTTTAATCGAAAATTATGTATTCAAAACAATTACTCCCGTTTACACACTTCTAACAAGAGATCATTCACAGAAAGCCTCTGTTTAATCAGTTAGTAATATTGATCACGAAATTGTAAGAATGTCTTATTAATGACATGGATGATGAGTCAATGAAGCTCAATACTACAGACCAGCGAACTGGTACAGATTTGAGTAATAAAACAAATGTTAACTAGCTAATATATACACGATAAATCGTTAAAATGGCTAGGAAAACTATAAGACCAGGGGTTAATTAACAAACTGCTGATACTCCACGGGAATATCGCTTGAATAAATGAGAGTCTTTGTGTTTTACAATATAAGACGTTCGTCGAGTATGCCATGGGGCGTGATGGTACGATGGTTGTTACCAAAATGAATCGAATGTGTAATCAACGTAGTGTCGCTCAAAAGCTGAAAGTCTATGCTAAGCTCTTCGGAACCAAGTTCTCAACTGCACACTTCTGGTGGAATTACCAATGCAGATGAAGAGGCTGCCAACAAACTGGGTAGACGGTATTTGAGTGTGGATAAATGCAATTCGCGAACTACTTTTGGGCCCAAAACCAGCAACTAGAGCTTGTCAACCTCAATTTCAATGTCACAAGTGAGAAACAAGTCTAAGAAACTATTGACTTACCAATCATCTGCTCTCGACCTGTTCACCCGTGCAATCACAAAAATCTACAACAACGAGCCGCCTACAGTGGATTTTAATCAATGTTTCTCAAATGGCCGCCCGCCGGAAGCTTGGAAACTGTTTATATTCAAATCTATCTTCAAACTTAAGCGCCGAGTTTATCCAACAAACCACTGAACAACAGAGCTGATTTCAACGGGCACTAAAATGTGGGAAAGCTAGCTAGGTTATTGTTTCCGGGCAAACGTTGAAATTTTCAAACTGACCATAAAGGAGAAGCAATATTTCCACACTAGTGTTGTCTCTCTCGTGGTGTTTCTAGGAAGGCTGTAGACGCTAAACTAGTCAAGTATATGGTATATCTCGAGATTTCCACGGCGACTGACAGAGCTGATCCTTCTAGCATGCTCCTGAACGTGAATAGTTTGGATCTTAATGACAGCTTGCTCATCTGACTGAAAGATTATCAGCCTGAAAGTAGGTTCAACGTCAATGTTAATGGACAGCTGTCAGAATGGTTCCCAGCTAACAACGATATTCCAGAAGGATCAAACTTAGTACATATGTTATTCAATCGTATCGTTCTTGAACTACCCAGCGCAGTCAAATCTCTGATGTTGCTCTAAGCCAATGACAAAGCTCTGGCGATTTCCAGAGTATCCGGATGATGTGGTGGCCTCAGAAACAATCTAAACTGTTCAAATTGATGATCCATAAAAAGTAATTCGCCATCGAATGTTAACGTGTGCAAAGTCACGCTTAATGCCCATCAAAATATAACTCACAATGACTGTTTTGGCGACACGAAGCTGCTCGTGTCTACATGTGTTAAAAGTCTACAGACGATTGTGAGAGAAACTTTGAGTTTTTCTATAAATTGTGTTGCCTTAGCTAAAACAGCACAAACAATCCTGAACCCATTAGGTAGAATTTGTGCAACGTTCCACCCTGAAGTTTTTGTTATCACTATGTTAGCCTCCATAATCAGTCCACACTTGGACACGAACATACAGATCTATCGTACTTATTTTGAGAAAAATGTGGCATTTGCTGAAAGTTTTCAGAGACAGGTCACTAGAAGAATTATTTTGGGGTTCAGAAAAATAATCTCTTTTGGAAGACTGTCAGAATAAGGTTTATTCCCAATGAATTACAGAAATCACACAGGAGACTCAATCTTCATCTAAAAATATACACGATCCACAATACATCTGCTCTCACTGAACAGGGACGAAAAATCTTAAAAAATTCACTCACTGAAATTGAGTAATGGAACTGGCAGGTTACTCTGTACACACAACTGCTTCACAGTCGAGATCTGTTCACATTGGGACGCATTGCCCAACTCTGAGGTCACGGCTGAATCGCTTTAGAGTTAGGGAACATCACTGTGTTGTCACATACGTTTGAGACGAGTGGCACTGCATATTTTCCAACAAACATTCCAGTCTAATCTTCGGGATCAATAAATGCGCATATCTGACTGGAAGTTGCTTTGTTATGATTCATTGTTCTTTGTAACAATGATCGCAGTCAACAGCTTCACTTAGACTCCCATTCATTTGTTTCCAATCCCATTTAAGTAACATATATATATTGTCCAACTGAAATTCATCTCACCGACATAGAATGCAAAGTGCCAACGAAGATTTTCGCCTTTCTGTAACATGTTACCCTAAAAGTGGACTGCAGTTTTTAACACTACTGCAGTTACATTGGAAATACTGACCTACTGACACCCACTGGATCTTGTACTGGATTGGTATGCCACACCGGTTCCTGTTTAATCGACTACAAATACACCTCATGAAGTGATTCGTACGCAGTGAACTCATGCAATGATATATCATAAATGAGCACATACATCATCTAACTCATCATTATATTAACCTTACTTTGATGTAAATTTTAGCCGTCGGTTTACTTTTCAAAAAAGAAATTAGCAAAGTTTATGTTAATAATATATCCTCTGTCAAAATGTTTGTACCTTTCACTATACCAACCCTACCATTACATTGTTCGAACAAACTACACCCAGGGAGCAACCTGGGCTTAGAGGTAACTCATTAATAAGGAAGGACTTATTTTGCGTCGAGGACAGTCTTCAGCTGATGACTGCTTAAGTTTAATGCAGAACTTCTCAAAACAACATTTCTGTCGGACAAAAGATAGCCTACAGCTGTGTTCACGTGTCACTATCAATCAGGAAGCGGACACACAGAGCCTGACTCATAAATCATCATGAGAGGATTTGAGATGCATTTTATTGAAAGAAATCTGTTGTTTACATCAGAATGGAAGCTGCCATCGGATGAAATAAATTTTGCACCATGAACTCCTACCGGGCAAAACATGGACTGGTTCAAAACTCATTAAGCCTGCACCATCTGAACAACCTGGTAGCTGATAAGTCTATGACTAGTTCAAACACTTTTGTTCTATAGAACAAATGGGCACGCTTTACATTATTAGAGTCCACTCATATTGGCAACTTCTGCAAAGCCATCAGTAAAACAAACCGCACTAAGCAAACTGATTTCCACAACATTCTTCAAAATGCAGTTTACTTTTGCCATCCTTTTGTTGTTACAATCTTTAAACCAACAAACGACATTCCACTAGGACTTACACGCGTGCATAACACCTGCTGCGAGATGTCTCAGAATAATCGGTGCGATAACTACACAACACGGTAGAAAATACTTCCGACGGTAGAGAAAAACACTGCCATTGTTTCGAAACTGGCCCAAAATAAGCGGAAACAACGGGGGCAAACTTTTGTTTGGTTTACTCTCTTGTCACTAGAAAACAGTAGCTGTGATCTTTGAGGGAACTGAGTTTCGAGTTTTAAACACTTGGTTTCTGTCATAAAGTAATACATAACGTTTAGAAGACTGATATCGCTGGATGCTAGCATTGTCTGTCACATCTCCAGTAAAAAAACAAAATACTCAAGAATATATTTATAGATATACATGACCAGTGGGCTGAGACGAAAATCAAATGGAGCGAAAAATCGAAAACGTCAAACAGCTTAGAGGACCGTGGTTAACCTGTTTAGTCCGTGTTATTTTATATCATACGAATAGTTTTAACAGTACAGTCATAAGACGAATGCTGGTAGACGTCATCATTTGCGATGGGTTCGTCAACAATGAACAACCAATAACAAGGAGAATTGTCGCCTTAACATCTAACATATTTGGGGGTATGGACAAGGAACTGGGCAACAAAAGCATATAATCTTATGACCTGAGTGACACTCAACTCAACTTGCGACCATTGCAGCCAAAAGATCACAACGACTTATTTGTGTACATGCAACACCGGGTTAAACCGGTTTATCGTTACAGCTTTTACATATATGTAAACTCATGGTTTGAGGTGACGCATCATGACGGTGAAGACTGAGGTCAGGTCCACGCTGTGGCCAGTTGTCGACGTGTCGTCCTGCCGGAGAACCTGGAGACCTACGATTCTCTGTGACTATAGTATCTGAATGCGAGACCTATTTGTGAATCCATTTGAACACATATTCCTTTATTTTGGTGCCAGTGATCTATGGGATATGCCTACGGAATTTTCGTCCTAGTTATATCAGAGCTGGTATAAACATATATACTAAATTCTGAAGGATCTCATCATTCTTACTATTATTGGGAGTCGACATACAGTCATGCTGGATGAAGGTTTTCGGGTAACCGTTAGTCCCTACGAAAATAATAAGTGTAACCGATAGAACACAGCCTAATTGGACCGGTGAAACAAAAATGCGAAATTTGTGACCATGCAGTACCAGACTATACATAGCCAAAATAGTGCAACAGTTTGGAGCAAAATTTTCACAAGCGGCTTCTACATAGTCGTCGAGCATCTAACAGTGCTCCATTCCTAACTACTCCATTCAAATTACTGAAGGGATTCAACCGTTTTAGGTATACATAATTTTGTGTGAACACATAAAACTGGCCGAAAACAGCAAACCGCAACGGGTCCGACAAAACACAGGAAACTCGTAATTGTTTAAGGCATTATAAGACTGATTGTTGATCTGAGATTTATTCGATTGCCCGTGGCTAATATGTGTCTGGCAGTAAACGAAACCTGAAGCTTGAGTGAACCCCAGAACAAGCAGTTAAGCTGTGTGATCACGTCCTGCATATATTTCGGTGTTTCTCAATCCCATCGTTCAGGCACCATCGGTTCTGTCGACGTAATTCTCATTACATTCACGCAAATGTGGTAAATATTGATTGAGTTGACAATAGTAGCTTTCATATATTTAATGAAAAGTAGCGGTCGCCTCTGGGTTTGATAAAGAACTACGAGTTACGTTTTGTCACAACCGTTTACTGATCGCGATGATGCGTGTTATGGTTCGAAGCGAGAAATTTTTATCTTTGAACAATGGTTTAAAGTAAACATTTTCCCGATCAGTCAAGGTGACTTTGACTGAACGCGTCTATCAGTAAGCCGCATCGGAAATGCGTTAAATGCATCGTCATCGTAAATAATCAAGTTCATCTGTAGAGTAGTCTATTCGACAAATAAATCAAGCGCTGATAGATAATTATTGTCCCTAACTGTTGTGCTTTGTTGTACTTCGTTCATAAAATGGAATTGATCAACCGTTTTTGGTTGAACTGCAAACGAGTAAACATCCACTATAGTCTCCAAAGTAGTTGAGAACGGTTTTGTAACTAACTAGTGTTCGTGACCACCAGCAAAGTAGTGGATAGGTGTTCCGACATAGCTGAACCTCATCATCAACACATACGTCGCAGAATCGAACGTATGACAGTGTGTAAGCGGCAGAATGTAGTTCACACGCTGATCCGTTAGACCACGTATGATCGACTTCAGCCTAAGAGCAAAAAGAACCGCAACAGCCAAGGAAAATAATTCACAGCCTTCCTGCAATCCTGTTGAAAACTACCTTATGGTCTAGTGCATAAGTGCCTGGACTACACACCGCCGTTCATCCACGGGTCGTGCATTTGATTCTGAGGCCTGTGTTGTGATTATGCGACCCAGCTAAGTCGGAACAGCTGTCAACCACTTCGCTAATGGTTACTGAACCCAACTGTTTGCTGATAATCAATGCTCTTCCAATGCATGCTTGTCGTTGATGGTTATGGAGCTTGTGTCCAGAAGATTACAGGTTGGCTTCGTTGGAAAGAACATTTTGTTACTTGGGGATTTTGTTTCATTCAGAATAGACGAGACTGTCAGTACTGTTGATATGAATAAGGAAAGTATAACTCTGAAAATTTTGGTCATACTGAAGAATGACGGTAAATGAGAATCAATCGGCAAAGTAAAACTGATGTCCGATATAGACTGTCAAACAATCGGTGGAGTACTGACTTACAACACTGGTCACATATACGTCATCTGCCATTACCCTACAGTGATTAAGCGGAACCACAAGGTGTTAGCTGTGACCGATGACCCTAACTTCACTACTAGATCCCAGCATGTTTTTTATGAAAGGAAAATAATAACTTAATGAAAATAACGAAGCCTAGGTGGAAAGATGAAACGAAAATGGAAAACTTGTGACTGTGCATCACTAAACTATAAACAAACAAACTAATCCATTACTTTGAGGTCAAGCGTTTTCAGCAGAACCACTGACTGCAAAATATAAACCCATCACGTGTTTACTGTTTTGAACAAGTGAATACGTCATATGTTTAGCACTCATCACTAAACTGCCTATCGTGTAAAAGTATTTTTTCACGAGAGTTTTCATTTCATTACGAATTCTTATTGAAAAGACGTTTTCTGGAACACTGTAAAATTAACTTCAACAGCACTCCTAAAATTCCCCACGTGGTGGACTGTGGTGTCCAGAAATTGGAATGGAGAAATGTGTACCAAGAATGCTCAACTCAATCGAAATCAGTGATTTCAGAGTTTAAATTAAGTCGAATCAATATCCACAATGAAGACACTTCAAAAATGTGACAGCTGATATGCAACTAATAAGGCGCATTCCTAGTTCTTTTCAGGCATGTGCACTAAATTACTGATGGGTGGTGTCAATATAACGTCGAACAAGTTTAACGAATTGACGGGAAACAGTTTGACTAATATTGCGAAATTCAACAGGTGGTTGATAACTATATCCTTATATATGGGAAGTTTTTATGAAATAAATCAAAAAGTCAGATGAATGGGAGTGTAGATTTCATTTTCTTTAAAATCACACACAATATCCAGGGGGGGGTGGTAATTGACGAAACCCACAAAACTGTTCCAGTTATAATGTCTGTTCATACATGCCATCATAACAAATTATAACATGAAAACTGTAACTGCCGACGTTTTGGCTGATTGAAAATTATCCACCGTCTCTGACTACTGTAGCAAAGTAATATTGAATAACGAAAAAAAGTGTCTAAAAGATGAGCAAAAATAGTATGAAAGATTAAGCAGCTTTAACGAAGTCGTCTAAATGAAGAACGTACGCAAAATAGATCTTAGTTAATGGATGTCACTACTGACGGAAGGCAATTCATCTTGTATGATATTGTGGTTGAGTACATCAGATATCTCAGTCACGAACCTATTGCATGCGACACTAATTTAAATAGAATGAGTCACACTCGACTGCTGCTTCATTTTTGTGCACGCTCATTACATCTAATCCGTGCGCTCATCTGTACGACAGACGAGAGTAGAAGGATTGTCAACACCTAGCAGCATTTCCTTCTGCCCTGTTGAATATTCAAATGAAACGGACACATTTCTAACACGTCATTTCGATTTGGCACCTAAACAACTGACGTAAGAACGGATAGTGTCATATTAACTTCGGTGCAATTTCCCACAATTTACCATCCACTGTTCACCGTAACTTAACAAAAGGTGTTCGGAATTCACATCTGCAGGCTAACTAGTATGGAGGGGATCAGTTATCTAGATTTCAGCGTTGTCTGCTCAAAAATGAGGAGAGAACCAGTCAGTCGAGTATGTCCTACCAGCCTAGTTCGCGTTGGTGTATACTTCAGAAACCGACAACTTTCTGTTAGGAAATAAAATATTTTACTGAATCGTGCTTCAAATCGAGCCAGATTTGCTTTCTAAGGATCAAACACGTTCTATCAAGAACCACCGAACTTCACTCATAACAATTCACGGAAAAGAAGCGTCAGGATATTTTTCAAGTATTTTATACATATACTCGGTGGAAGAAGGAACATAAAAATAAATTATCTACACGCAGTTTCCTCTCCTCAGACAATCATTTTCTGCTGCATTCTTGGTCTTTCGGGCTTAAATGAATTGCTGTCACTAATTTGCAGATTACTGCATTCCGTTCAGTAACTCAAAACACAGGTCACTGAGCTTGAAACCTGCTGAGTTCGACCGTGGTTTCTGTATGATGAAATTTATAACGTCAGGGACGATCACGGGCTTTCACATGCGTGAGCATGAGAATACATAGGATATAAGTATAATTGTATTACTAATGAGTAGTTTGGCAGATTGATGATTTTAGATGAGACCCAACTGTGAAAAGTCAGGGCTTCGGCTGAATTCGAACCAGCGACAGAAACAGCATGCCTCCACGCGGCAAGCGTTCTACCAGCTGAGCGACGAAGCCACGCCAGGAGCTCTGAAACTTCACATTTGGACTCAGTTACCCATCCGTCCCACTGTCTCATATGCAATCCACCAAATGATTCGGGGGATCGACTGCCCCGGCAGGATTTTTATGCTCGACAGTGGTGTTGGTGGATTCCAGCGTGAACTGTTAGAGAAATCCTGCCGGGGCAGTCGATCCCCCGAATCATTTGGTGGATTCCATATGAGACAGTGGGACGGGTGGGTAACTGAGTCCAAATGTGAAAGTTCCGAGCTCCTGGCGTGGCTTCGTCGCTCAGCTGGTAGAACGCTTGCCGCGTGGAGGCATGGTGTTTCTCTCGCTGGTTCAAATCCAGCCGAAGCCCTAAATTTTCACAGTTGGGTCTCTTGTAATTATATTTGTTCTAAATTCACACCTTAAGGACATGCTGAACCGAATCCCGATCAAACCGAAAAATCTCACTGGGGTAGTTACTGAATCAAATCGTAGAATTCTTTATTATCATTGGGCTAACCATTCCTCAAAGCAACATTTGATCTATGAACAATCGTTGGCGGATGAAACACAACCTCATCGCTTGCAAGTTGATCAGGGGTTGTCTACTATCTACTGATGGAGAATGTACTATTTTGATCTGTGAATGACAGTCACCAGCTTGTGTAATAACCAGTACATCAGCTTCCCTAGTGTATATACTATTGGACTGAGATCAGGCTGTTAAAGCTGTGATATATTTTGAGCATGACAACATACACATATCGTGTAATCTGTTATGCATTCTTTTCTCTTATTAATGTGTAAACGTTATTTCCGCTTTGTCAACGAACCTGTACATTTGATTTCTTGTGTTCAGTCCCTTGGAATTACGTGTACCAGTGATCGTATATCAGGTATTCTGCTAACGAATACTTTTACACTACACACAATTGGTAGTTGAATTTATAGTCTGTCGGACTAGATTAGTTCTAAATCCCGACGAGGGTGACTGCACCATCTAATCAACAAAGCGCGATCAGTGAATCAGCAGTTCAACCATATAGACACTGATGTCAGAATATCCCGAGAACTACCCACAACATACATTTACACCCCCTTATAAGCCAAAGCTACACAGTAGTGTGTGTTTGCTTCCGATGGACTCGTTTTGTGCAACGAAGCACAATAAAATCCAGGCAGTCATTAGATATGTCAGGCTGTGGACGACTGAAGTCAACATGTAAATATCTTACCATAAACCTGGTTGGTTTATTGTATACACATTGAAAACCTAGTAATCATTTTTGCCAACAAAGTGCTTCGAGACTAATTGCAATGTGCACGAGACCCTTCGGCTTATCACAAAATGATAGCAACAGTTTTGTTGCCTTCTCGGTTACGCAAAGAAAATCTGACATTTCAATTCTGTGGAATCCGAATGTTAGACGTTATACACAATAATACTTATATATTAATGGTGCTCTGTAGAGGGATATAGTTTAGTGTGGAGACAGAGGCCAAAGTGAAACCAGACACCAATGTCGTCACCAACCGGCAGTATAAGGGACAACGTAGACTGAACGATTTATAAAATTACTTAAAACGGAACTAAGCATAATCTGACTGTACAATTGTACATTATAGAGATATGTAGATTATGAATGTTGTAGCAACTGGTTGGATAGAATACAGGTTTCCAATATGTTTCTCAGAGTATTTTGATATGTCTTTGTAACACCGCCCACGCTAACAAACGCATAACACAAATTGTAGACTTCATTTTAATTTAAAATATGAACCAGGGAGTGCAATATTTGCCCTATAGTGTCCATTCTGTCACCGTGTCCAATAACCAACGTACTTTCATTCAGTTCGCACAGAAAATTGTCCAACGGGAGCATGAACTCTCAACAATATAACAGTAACACAAACATATAAAAGAACGGTGAGAATCGGTAGATATGGGTGCAAACACTAAACGGTTGTTCAAACATGAGGTGGTTCATTTGGAGTTGTAGTCTGACAGTTTTACTGACGTCAGTGAGTTTTTCCTCAAAGTGGAATAGGGTAAGTGGCTTCAACTTGCATGTATGTTATTAACGATAACCTATTCAACGGAATACTTGATGATATTGTTGTCGGTGTTTGGTGAATGACAATCTGTGTATGTATGCACTGTTCATTTTTATACTTTGTGTGCTTGACAGATTTGGTCAGAGTAATTTGAAAAATACTTCACTTTGTTTCACGACATTCACAGTTTCCCACCACAGCTCAAATTTTATAGAGTTTACTTGTTAAGTGGTTTCACACAATGTAGGTAAAGTTGTGGTTGGTACGGATCGAATGCAGCGTGCGGTTTTTCACTGCTTAGGAGCCAGTGATTTCGGATTCAATCTAAGTTACCGTTAGATAAATGACAGTCTATACATTCAACCTTCATTCCTCCTTCGGGAACTCAGGCATAGGAACATGTCCGTCGTTTTCGACGAAAACGTATTCGTTTAATCCATGTAATTCGGAATAATTGAACTAAGTTATAGGCCTGGGAGTAGGTTGTGAGTAAACTGCGCATGTGCAAACATTCTATAACCGAAACCTTAATAAGTTTTAATATCGCTGTCTAACTACAGGTAATCTGCAGTATTATCCCATAAGGTGTAGCCGTTCTGAGCAGCTACTTTTCAGAAGCATCGTGCATCAGCCGCGGGTGATTTGACAATTTCCAAGTACCAGCCCACCTCTCACAACGCTTAGTGGCGGACACCAGTGAGAGAATTGGCAGATTACTGGTAGACATGTGATGCATAAGACATTTGATGAGAACACAAACTATTTGTTTTAATTTTCCTACCATGTTACTGAGTGAGCTAAATGGTTTGAGTGGTTATGTACAATTTTAATACATACAGTAATACACTATTTTGTATTCCAGCACAAACCCAACTTTGTCTACTCAAGACGTGAGTTTGTTTCACTAATGTGGTAGTCTCAGAAATTAATTTCAAACGGTAAGTGATGAAGTAATCCTCAGTTTTGATGTCACGTGACTGGACCGATGTACTCGGGACAAACTCATTGAGTAGAGCCAGTCAGCAATTACTATGCGACACTACTTTCAGAGAAAGAATAAACTTTATTTCCAATCAAACAGTAGTTAGAATATCAGTATGCCAAACCGTGAACAGTTCTGCTTTCAATCCAAAAACAGACAAATTCAAAAACAACACGGGCTACTGGACCTCTAAACTCCGCATTTTAAGAAATGTTTCCAGGGAACATTTGAACGAGAAAACATCAAAAATTCCACAAACCACCAAACGTTTATTCGCAGTATGTAATTAAAATAGTGTGATTCTGAAAGGAGATCGGGTTGAACTAATTTTACCCTTTGTCATTCGAAAAGGTTCCAAAATTAGTCAGCCATTCCAGTTAGAATCTAGTAGTTACATGCCGCCGTTTTTGAACTGTCCGGTCCAGTGTGTAGAACGACGCCGTTAAATCATTGTCGTTCACAGAATCACACACAAGTTTGATACTCTTAGTTACAAATACGCTCACCCTGAACAGGGTCACGTTAACATTGAAAGCTCAGTATTCCATAAAGCCGTGCACTCCTACACAAATGAGCGTGACCAACTGATGGCATAATATGAAGCAGCGGACAAGTTGATGAAAACAGGTTGTCTTCAAAAGTTTTTGAACTGAATTAGGGCGAACAATTAACTAATCGTCGAGGAAAATACGAGGGTAGAAATTCACTGCTGTCACACCACTCAGGGAATGGTCATCAGAAGCAATTTGTTGGGTCTCGAACGAGGTAGACAATAAGTGACTCATTAAAGATCCCTTTTCTCTTGTTTATATAGAATTACGTGTAAATTCTGTCCACTATATTGTATTGAGATGACAGCAAAAGTACTTAGACCTAAAGTGAGTAATCAGCAAGTCAATATTAAGAAAGTACTTGAGAATCATTTGAAGTTCCGGGCGGTATCGGGTTTCCCGCAAATGACGGTCACCCGTTAGACATAGTTGACAAAATTAATGTGAAAACCTTGGGTTAAGTCGACGAGGGTTTGTAACCACACAGGAATGCCCAATTGCAGAGACCATTGAAAATGCAAAACAAGAAGCGGTGTTAACACTTTGTCGGGGCTGAACCATCTGGCACATCGCAGACCGTTCCCGATCGGTCGAACTCATGTGCACTGCGGAGTGGACAAAACGACGAACCTAGATTATAACTTCCGTATCAGCGTTCGTCAGATTCCGTTGACACTCTCATCAACATACCTGGCTGACTATATCCGTGCTGACTTTCATAAATAGTGCTACAACCACCCTAATATAATTAACATACAGTGGCGAAAATTCTGACTATAGCCACATTCAGCTGAGCGGCAGAAGTAGAATATCCAGACGCGGTAAACGTTCTACCACCTTGGCTACCAGGCCGAGCCAGTAGCCCAGAAATTTAGAATCATTTTCTCACCCAACCCACCAGATGGTCCAGAAGAGTAGTTGCCCAAACAAAATTTCCTGAACATTCTTTAAGGAAATCCAATAGAATTGGGCACTTTCTATCTGACAGATATAACAGACCAGCTGCATGATGTATTTTCTGTTCAAGGGAGACCCTAGGCATATTGGCCAGTAAAAGACAAAGGCTGTTATCCTAGAAAAAATTACCATCAATTGATAAACGTGTTCTCGTTTACCAAGTAAGATGTTTGCATAAATCCAAAGCATGTGTCGAAGTTGATATGGTGTTACATTGAATAATCCTAAATACTAGCAACGAATTGAGCCTGGAGGACATTCATAAACAGAGATTGCACTTCCAGAGATATCCACTTTCTCTCCGTGAGAATTACAACATATATTTTTGCAACGAGTTCAAAGGCTTCCTTTGAGTTGTGTTCACAAATCACTCTAAACATCCGCAAAATCTAATCATCTTGACACAGAGCAATATGTTCACATCCTAAGCGACAATAAAGTTTGCAGTAGAGCTTAGCAGCTATGTATATTCACGAAGCCAGGCATGCGTGAGTTTACATCAAGTTTGGTGTTACCTTTCACTACACCCGTCTTTCAGTTAAGTTACTCTCATGTCAACCGTAGTCAACCGTATATGTTTCAAACCGCCGATTTTTGTGTGTTTATTTCTGATCCAGGTTAACTTTGGTGAGTTATGAATACACTGGCAACACCTTAGTCGGATAACTAACTCTGGTAAAACTGACACCGAAATATACTGTATTGGAAATGACGTTTTGGCATTGGCTTTCAGAAAACGGGTAACTCACTCACAATAGATCTCCACTATCGCATGTCCATAGACTTTCCTGTGAGCTCATTTCCAGAGAGGCGGCAGCTGCAGTTTCAACTCTCATATAGCTAGTTAATCGAGCATGACTTTACCATGACTAGGAATTGGACTCTGTCACGTTTTCATGACACAACGGTGCTCACCATTATACCACTGAACTCCACATTAAACATGTCTAAATGGTCGCATGCGAAAGCTCAGCAACAATCACTTTTGAGTAGTACTCAGTTGTGGGTAAAGAGACAAATACTGATTCTCCACCGGAAGCGGCAGGGCAATATGCACACTACATACGGGTCACCGTGGTTGAGCACACGATAATTTGACCGTGCTTAATTCAAGTGTAGTAGGGAAGTCGCCAAGAAAGTATGGCCGAATTTCTATCACCGACCGTAAGAAACATACACTGTTGACCAGCTTCAACAAAGACGAAACTGGAGTCTACTGTGTTTTTGGATAAGGGTTGACTGAACATTCTACGGCAGTGAGAAAGTTGCAAGCAGCGACGAGTGTTATTCACTTCGTGAAAAAATAAAGCCTTGTAACTTAATAATAATAATGGTATTGTTTTGAGTCTACGACTCGGTAAGTCTGCAAGTGACGTGGGCGAATGAAACGTTATCTGAGCATGTCTTACCTACTAATTGTTGTGTTTTACCATTCCGCGTGGGGATGATATCGTTTCAGATAATAATGTTGACCGACTGATTTTTATATGTTCTCTTTTCTCCGTTCGACTTGAAGCTCACGTTCTATCGTGAGTAGCCTGCGATAGATAATGAACCTCCTCAGCATTTTGAACTGAGGGACCTAACTGAGATTTCGATGTTTGGGTCCAAAATGTACAAGTCCTGTTTACGGTTATTAGGCCAGTGGATTAGGGCCAAAAATATGCATCACATAATTGTCTAGACAAACGAATAATGTCGGTGTAAGTGGTGTCACGAGGCTGCTCGCGCCAATCTTGTCTGATATTTCTGTGTCCAGCAGTGATAGGCAAAATTTTCCTGTTATCAGGCTTATTTTATTCAGTCTATTTTAAACAGTGTATTGTTTGAATCAAAAGATTGAACTGCGGAATGGAATGCCTAGCATTTTTTAACAGATACCTCATCTTAGCACGTTCAATAGGAAAACGTACAGCTGTACCTTGGAAACTGAGTGTACGTCACCAAATGGTACACTTCAAGATGTGCACGTTCATTCCCTTGTGAAAACATACTTATAAATGGACCAGTAGTAAGGATTAAACAGAAATAATTTTCGACAATAGAAATAGAATTTGAACGAAGCGGTAAGAAGACGGACAATGGTAGATGCTAGTATTTCACATTGCCTATTCAGTACCAAATAACATTAACCAGAAACGTATAAATGACAATGTTGAGGTGGAGATGAAGAAATAAAATGAAATGGCAAATTAGATGGAGCGCAACAACGCAAAACTATTAGGTCCATGGAAGTCTAAGGCTTGCATATAATTGTTTTTGTACACAAAGTGCTGACCTGAAACCAAAAACAAGTTTCTTGACAATCGATTATACTTCAGTGAATTTTCTGAACATCTTCCGATGATTTAATATAGTCGGGCAAAAATTATGTCGTAGAAGTCAGTGTAGTTTTCATATTAGAGAGGATGGCTTTAGTAAGCGGAAAATCTAGTGAATCTAAGGAGTCATGATATAGATGAGTAGTAGGGGATTTTGATTTTCATATAGATTGAACATCACCCACAATTTATCGCAGCTGTCGCATTCCCATAGACTTTCCAGTCGGCCCATTTTCGAAAATGGGCCGACTGGAAAATTATGATGTAGTCGTTGACCGTAGTGTTTCCTGAGCAATTAAAACCATCTTCTCTATAAAACCGTGCTTCCCGTGAGGGAAACTTGATGTATTGGAACTGTACAGACATTATAGTTCTCTTTGCTTACTGATCGATTGTTTTCCACATCCCTAAATGCATTCTGACTGTAGTGTACTTCACTCATTTCGGGATAAGGTGGGTCTAGAAGTTAGTCGTTTGAAGCGTAATTGCTTAATCTAGCACTAGTCAAGAGAATCATTTATGCGGAAACACAACCCTGTTTCACAATGTAAAAGGCATTCATGGGCATTGTACTAATCATCTGGCCACTTATATGGTGCCTCAATTTGTACAGAGTCTAGTCAGGAACGTTGTGGACGAAACGCTTTAAACGAAGCTTGGTCAGGCAAACTCGATCTACACAAAAATCGACTGACAAATAAATTAACGAAACGCATCATCGGAGGCAAAACAGCACGTCAAGGCGAATGGCCCTGGCTGACTTCAATCATGTTTCATCAAACCTACCAGCAAGCAGTCGATGCTGCGTCCAATGCTTCTCCACCCAACGGGAATTCTGGAATGTGCTTACCGTTTATTACACCCAATACACTGGTCCACAACCATTCGGACGGATCGAGATCGTTTCACTATTGTGGTGGTACTCTGATTCACCCGCAATGGGTTCTATCGGCTGCTCATTGTTTTGCGTACGTTTTCTACTTGTTCTGCAGTTCTCAGCGATTTTGATTAGAACGAGGTCGATGCATTTAAGTGAAAATCATAAATGCATAGGTTACTTTTTAAACCACAGTTGTAGCTAGAAGAAACATGCTACATAAAATCTGGTTTCATCGTTCTATAATCAGACTAAATACGACTTATGTGGGTTTTGTCAAATGTGTTAGATACCAAATCTCTAGGGAGAATAATAGCATTAATTACTAAACGTCTAATTAAATCTAAAACACCTGGTTGAATATCATCAACCACTTTGGTTGTAGAATGTGCATACTCGTGTCTGATGACCGATTTTGTAATCAGTTTAGTCTTAGTTACCGGATTTGCCAGTAGCTCACTGATGTTGATCAAGTTGGAAGCACTGGTTGATTAAACAATACTTCACGGCTTGAACTTAACCAACGATAATGTGGTTTCAACGTACTTATAACTACACATCTTTGAAACATTAGTGGTCCATCATCCTAGCCAGGTGTAATTACCGACGGACAGGAACTGT